>JBCNJP010000015.1:21982024-22033702 GCA_039602395.1 Deinandra increscens subsp. villosa
ATCAACATCTTGTGAGTATATGTAAGATTCAAATCTTTTCTTCCAGCTATGATAATCTTCCAAACGAAGTAATTTAGGAACTTTCTGGGTTGTTCCGATTTCATTATCATAGTTCATCATGGCTTGCATCGAGGTTTGCATATCTGAAAACGCTTGAAAATCGCTCATCTTGAATTCAAAAATCGAATGTCAAAACTTCGAACTGAAAAACGAAGATGTTAGAATTTGATATTGAAAATCAACTTTGAACGAACAACGTAGAGCTCGTCGAGACGATCGATTTGAGTACTTATGGCTCTCGTAGCGATTTCCGATGGAAAAGTTATGACACTTTTAAGAAACTGCCAGCGGACCAAATGAACCTGCAGACCAGCAGCGAACCAGATCAACTCAACGTACCAGAATTGGTACGGCGGACCAAATTGGTACGGCGGACCAAAATGGTACGGAGAAACTACCTGCGGACCAAAAATTAACTGCCACGGACCAGACTTAAAGATTGCCTAGCAAACCAGATTCAGCGGACCAGAATCTCGATGAAGATTGCCTTGCGGACCAGCAGCAGACAAACGGCGTACCAGATGCGTACCACGCTGAAATCGACGGATTTTCGCGAATTTTGACTGGAATTTGCTTCAGAAAGGTGCGAAAACTCACTAGGAACACTCAAAAATAATTTTTACCTCGTAAACACTCGGAATTGAAAGAATATGACGAAAAACGTAAGAAACCCAAACTTTCTCTCTCTAAAAATCCAAAAATTGATAAAAAAAGACACAGCAGTAGAGCAACCAAATGCTCTGATACCACTTGTAAAACCACTGAGATAGACAAAGCTTTGCTTTATTGATTTACTTAGAGAGATTACACAAACAAGTAAATAAAACTTTGCTTTATTGATTCACTTAGAGAGATTACACAAAGTCTAGAGAGAGAGACTTTCACACAGTTAAGAGATAGACAAATGACAGAACTAGTTCTAACTCTTTCTAACACGAACTATTTATAGGTGCAACATATTAAACTGCGTACTATCTAGCACGGACGTACCAAATGGTCCGACGTACCATTTGGTACAACCACCAATATGTTTCCACTAAGATTCACAAAGATGCTCTAACCTAGATACAATACACGAGACACAACGTAGCATAGGTATATGCTCTAACAGGTTTTTCACTTTTCTCCCCTAAACTACATACGAAATGTTAAGAAAGAAAATTGACATTCAGCAACTTTTAAATCACCGATAGGTCTTCTAGAAGACCCTGCAGAACCACATTATCAAAAAGCACGTGTTTTTGAATCACCAATTGATTTGGCAAACCATTGGTTAGGTGAAGTAACTGCTTCGAACCTTCTGTAACTGCCACGAGCCAACTGATGAAGGTTGCCTTGCGAACCACTTTGATATTACTTAACGAACCAAAATTAGCGAACCAACATCATGAAGATGTACTAGCGAACTATAATGTTCATGTTGGGTTATATAACTAATTATCTATTAACGAGTACGCAACGAAAGATTGATCTATGTAATTAAGTTAATAACCAAATAATTAAAGTGTACCTTTTGCTAGAGCAAGTAACTTTGATTATGGATTAAAGTAAAACCCCTCTATGATTGCACACACGACACACCGATGTATGTATGCTAGTACTTGATCATGAACATGAAAGCTCCTTCTTCTTCTTGCTTGGGTCAAACCACACACAAACCGAAAACCCTATTAGGGTTCGGTTTTAACCAAATTAGAGGGGAGATAGAGAGAGATTTGGAGTGCTAATTATCTCTATAATCTTGTACCTCAAAACCTTAAGCTAGAGGTTCTAGGAAACCCCTAGAAGGGGCTGGCCCTTATAGGGCTTTCCTAACTAATCCCCAGCTTTATTTAATTCCAATTCTCTCTTAACTGTTAACTAACGACCGTTAACTAGTAACCGTTAGTTTTTAACGACCCTTCGTTAAATAAATTCGTGTTCTTTATTAATTAATAAACTAATAAATACAAATACATTTGTTTTGAGACGTGTGACCCCGTAGGCTTAAATACTTTCTAGACATATGTTTATTAACACGTGATCATATACCTACAACTCCCACTTGAGCATGTAATAATAAAGGTAATAACATTGTTTAGCGTCTAGCAACACACCAATGTTCCCGGAAATGTTTAAGTATAGTTACTTAAAGTATATTTAAATGGTTTAGGCATTTACTATCCCTTTGTTATAGATACCATGTTAAATATGAATTATGGATCAAAGTCATTTCATAACTTAACGATTCTGTTTCTCATTCCATAACTAACTAAAGACACCAAATTTAATCAAGACATATCTGGATTTCATTTGGGCACGGCCATGCAAACATCTTAATTAGTCCCAATGAGGGGCCCAGTGGTATCTTTCTTCAATGTTTAGCTGAAGAAACAAATCCCTATATTGACTACACGTGTACAGTCACATACTTCACTACACTTTCTGAAAACAACCCTTTTGCACTACCTTATTCAGGATAGTTAGAACTATATCAAGTAAGTGCAATGCATAGATGCATAACCTACTTGTATCTCAAGTCTAAGGATAAGTAAAATAGCCATTTACGAATTATACTTTATGATGCCGATCCATAAAGTGATAATTCATTAGTGGGGTAGTCCGATATGCGTCTTATGAATACCATGTGAGTTTGGTAGGACCATCCTTTATATATTCCAAGAATATCACCAATCGCTCAGATTTGTCTTAGTTTAACTATATTCCTATATAGTTAATCGACAATGGACAATTTAGAATATTAATAAATGTTCAGGGATTAAACATGCAAATACAGGACACAATTAATATTAAATGAAAAACAAACATATCAAGTACTTAATTTCATTATATAAATAAAAATGTGTTTAACATCCCTCATCCAAATACCGAACACCAGATTTACATGAAATAACTAGCTAATTTCATTCCTATGCCCTCGGCACGCCTTTCAAGCTTTGGTCTAGATAAAGCTTTTGTAAAAGGATCGGCTAAGTTAACATTTGTGTGAACTTTGAGTAGATTGATCTCCCCTAGTTTGATCTGCTCACGAACATAGTGATATCTTCTAGGGTAATGTCTGGCACCTTTCTGAACTCCAGGTTCATTGGCAATGATTATTGCACCAACGTTATCACAGTACATATCAATGGGTAAGCTACTTGAAGGGATCACGTCAAGCCCACAAATAAACTTCCTTATCCAGACGGCTTCCATTGCAGCTTCTGAGGCAGCAATGTACTCAGACTCTGTTGCAGACATAGCAACTGTGGTTTGCTTCGTGCTTTTCTAATCCACAGCGCCTCCATTTAGAACGAAGACGTACCCTGACTGAGACTTTGAGTCACCTCTATCAGTCTGAAACCAGCATAACAGTATCCGGTCACTTTGAGCTCTAAATCTGGATTTCCTCCATACACCAAGAACAAATCTCTAGTAGCCCGTAGGTACTTAAGAATGTTCTTAACAGCAGTCCAGTGACTTTCACCTGGATTATGTTGGAATCGGCTAATGATATTTGCGTGAACGTTACATCAGGTCTAGTACATCTTACTGCATACATTATAGATCCTACAGCCGAAGCATAAGGAACTCTTTGCATACGTTTCACCTCATCAGGTGTAGAAGCACCTTGTTTGTCTGATAGACCAAGTCCTTCCTGCATGGGTACAAGACCACGCTTAGTATACTCCATCTTGAATCGTATTCTGGATCTTATCAATATAAGCACTTTGACTTAGTCCAATTAACCGCTTAGTTCTATCTCTATAGATCTTGATTCCAAGAATAAATGTTGCTTCACCCAAGTCTTTCATGGCAAAACACTTTCCAAGATGAGATTTTACATCTTGCAACATTGGAATGTGTTTTCCTATAATCAATATGTCATCTACATATAAGACAAGGAAAGTAACATTACTCCCACTAGCTTTGCGATATACACATGGCTCATCGGGATTTTGAATAGAACCAAACCTTTTGATTTCTTCATCAAACCGTATATTCCAACTTCTTGATGCTTGCTTTAGTCCATAAATGCACCTTTGAAGCTTGCATACTTTGTTGGGATGTTTTGGATCAATAAAAGCTTCAAGTTGATCCATATAGACTTCTTCATCCAAGTAACCATTTAAGAAAGCAGTCTTAACATCCATTTTCCATATCTCAAAATCATAGAACGCAACTATGGCTATTAGAATCCTAATAGCTCTAATGTCAGCAACTGGAGAAAAGGTCTCATCATAGTCAACGCCGAAACGCTGAGTATAAGCTTTCGCCACGAGACGAGATTTATAGGTGTGTCCATTTCCATCCATGTCAGTCTTCTTCTTGAAGATCCATTTACTCCTAACGGTTTTAGCATTAGGTGGAAGATCAACCAAGTTCCAGACTTGATTTTCTTTCATGGATTTCATTTCCACATTCGCAGCTTCAATCCATTTCTCAGATTCTGGATCTGATAATGCAGCTTTAAAGTTCGGAGGCTCATTGAGATCTCCTAATACGTGTTCCTCGGATTCGACTAGACCTAACTATCTATCTGGAGTACGTATAGTCCTTTCGGACCTTCGAAGTGGAATCACACTATCATTGACTTGAGTTTCATTACTTTGAACATCCCCCCCCCCCCTAAGTTGATGATTTCTAGGAGTTTCAGAAGGTGACACATCTTCTAGTAGTTCTACAATTATCCCACTGTTCTCTTAAGCTATTAGATTCTTCTCAAAGAACTCAGCACATCGAGCAATCCAAACAGTGTTTTCGGTAGGATCATAGAAGTAGTAACCCATCGTTTCCTTAGGGTATCCTACAAAGATGCACTTAGTAGTTATGGGTTGAAGTTTGTCAGGCGTATCGCGCTTCACAAGCGCCTCACATCCCCAGACTCTTAAGTAAGACAAATTAAGGACAATTCCATGCCACAATTCATGTGGTGTCTTGTCAACCTTCTTGGTTGGAACCATATTGAGAATGCGTACAACAGTCTCTAGAGCAAAATCCCAAAATGAAATTGGGAGAGTCGTAAGGTTCATCATTGATCTCACCATTTCTAGCAAGGTTCGATTCCTCCTCCCAGTTGCTCCGTTATGTTGTGGAGTGTATGGAGGAGTAAGCTGGTGGACAATTCCATATGCTTTTAGATAATCCTTAAACTCTTGGCTTAAGTATTCTCCACCACGATCCGAACGAAGGATCTCGATGGTCTTTCTGGGTTGATTTTCTACTTCATTTTTAAACTCTTTGAATGTTTCAAAGATTTCATGTTTATGCTTAAGCAAGTAAACATAACCACAACGACTGAAATCATCCGTGAAAGATATGAAGTAGCTAGCATATTTTCTTGACACATGTCTAAATGGGCCACAAACATCAGTATGAATGAGTCCAAGAAGTGCTTTAGCCCTTTCTGGTTTATGCGGAAAAGGTTTCCTTGTCATCTTCCCTGAAATACAAGAAATGCACTTATCAAATGATTCATCACTTGATTGTAAGATCCCTTAACGTTGAAGTCTTTCAATGCTGTTCTTGCCAACATGAGAAAGAAGACAGTGCCAAAGATTGGTAGAGTCCATGTTAGTCTTGACTCTTTAACTAATTAATGCTATACATTGAATTATTTGAGTTACAAACATGCATATCAATTTCATAAATACCATCGCAAGGAATAGCATCAAAATAATGAATATTAACTTTTGAAACTAAAATACTGGTATTATTAAAAACATTAATAAATCCATGGTTTTTCAACAAAGAAACTGAAATGACACCTCTAGTAATAGAAGGTGCATAATGACAATTGTCTAAAACAAGAATTAAACCGGAAGGAAGAACTAAATGATATTCTTATATAACTTCAACAAGTGTTGGTAGACCATTGCCCACGAACAGCTCCAAAGCTCCGGGCTTTAGCTTCCTCCTTTTTCTAAGTCCCTGTAACGAATTATAGATATGAGTTCCACAGCCAGTGTCATAAACCCATGAATTATGCTTAGAAAAGGAAAATAATTCAATAGTGAAGATACCTGGAGTACTAGTCTCACTAGCTTTCTTATTCTTCTTTTTCAACTCGGCTAGGTAGACAGGATGGTTCCTTTTCCAGTGTCCTACTTCAGAGCAGTGGTGACAAATTATATCTTTAGCCGGAGGGGTCTTCTTGGGTTTTGGAACATAAGCAATTTGCTTGCCCCTTCCATTCCCATTATTCTTGCCCTTCTCCTTTTGCGGTTGTTTAGCCTTTTGGATCTTTCCCACTTTGATCAAGAGGACTTGGGGAGTTTCAGTAGCTTTCTTTGGAACCGTCTTCTCATACTCAACAAGCATGACATGAAGCTTAGGTATGGTTTTAGTCATACTATGCATGTTGTAGTTGCGCACAAAACCCTCATAATTTTTCGTAAGAGATTTGAGAATCATACCAACCGCAACAACTTGATTGTATCTATAGTTGAGTGATCCCAATTTGTCAAAGTAGCTCTTCATCTTGAGCACGTGACTACTGACCGATTTTCCAGCTTCAAGCTTTAAGTCGTGGAGTTCCACAACCAAGTCGAACAACTCAACTCCAGCTTGTTTTTCATACATCTTCTTTAATTCTCTGATCATATCATAAGGAGTATGAAGCTCGTATTGCTTTTAGAGATCAGGAGTCATACTAGAGATCATCAAACAAGCAACTTCATCATGTCTGCTATATTCAGCGTTGTAATGCGCTTTTTTCTTCATCACTAGCAGTAGCAGTTGGTTCGGTCGACCACTGATTTTCAAGGACATCGGTTCTTCTTTCAACTCTTACGCAGTCAACCACAAAATTTCATAAAACTTATATTTTAAATACGAGAAATCATAAACCACGGGGTTTAATGTGACCATCCTTAAACTTGAGGGTTGAAAACTAAAAGTATCATAAGTTTGGCATAATTATAATGTCTACCCTAAACTTTCATAGATTTCAAAAGTAGCCAAAATTATTAGATAATCGCATATGTGACCATAATTATGGTTTGTAGTACATGTGACTCAGTGAACGAAAGTCCAGATCAGATTCGTAAGATTAAATCACTACAAAAACATTCAATTAAAGATTTATGCGTGAAAGGTCTTGATTTAATGTGATGCATTTCCAAACCGCAAACAATCAAATACCGAGTTTAAAGATGTAGAGAATCAAAGAACACGAAGAATTATTCTTCTAAATTATTCAAACTCAAACTAATTAAAAATTATAATCCCAAATAAATGAGAATGGGTCTTCCGCCATCATACTCCCCCTCTTCGAAAAAATTCGCCCTCGAGTTTTGCCTCTTGTCTCATACCCACCAGGATCAAACGAAACATCTTGATGGTTTCTACTGAATAGGAATTTAGCCTCACAAGTTGTCTTGATCGGCTTCAAGCAATTAACCCCTAGGACCGACGGGTCCCAGGTCTATCGGGTTGCCGGGTCCCCTCGCCCCATTCTCTCCCTCTTCGAAAAAGACCCGTCCTCAAGTCTTGAGAACGTCGAAGAGATCACCGTTAATTTTGAAGTGGACATCACCTCGAACCAACGTATCTATACCATAAAAAACTTGCTCCTCATACAAAAATAAAATAGATCAAACTCTACATGGGATTCAATTCTCACGCCAAAATAAATGTTTAGCAGTAAGTTATAAAATAAATCCCCAAGACAGTGACATCCCAAGTTTAAAAAATGTTTCTTTGATAAAATCAAATAAAACCCCAAATTTGGTGTATATCTAAAAAATTCGAATGGGATAATCATAATGTTTACGAAACTGCAGTAAATTATCCTTTTGATCACAAGCCAACTTCTGGATTTTTTTCTCCAAAAATTAAGTCTATCAAGAATGGAGTCAACCAAAATTAGCAACATAAATGTTGTTGATATCCCACAAACACACAGATGCTACCACATGTTGCAAATATTGTTCCTCACATCCCAATCTAATTGCATGTATTGTAACAGAAGTACAAGGTTTTGAAAACCCACGATATGCGGACAACTCAGAATTTGAATTGACGCCTCTTTTTTGTATTCATACGAGCAGTGAAAAAACTTGACCAAATGGTCCTTAGCTTCACAATTGATTTCCAATTTGCATTCTAAAAGTCGAGATAAATATTGTGCAACCTTAAAGAAACCTTGTTGATCCGAATAAACCGTCTCTTGCACCGCAAGTCTTGTCTCACGATCCATGTCGTCTTTCTCTTTCACGTGTTCCTCCTTGTCCTACCAATGTTTCTTCTTGAGTAGTACTCCCATCTTCATCATATATAAGTCCATCTTCGTCATCCTGGATTTGGTTTCGGTTGCCTCATAACCGATAGCCGTAATGAGTCGTTAGACACTAACGAGTTGTTATGTGGTCAGATACAGAATATCATAAAACTTATATATTGAATAGGAAAAATTATAAACCACAGGTTTTAATGGGACCATCCTTAAACTTCAGGGTTAAAACTGAAAGTATCATAAGTTTGGCATAATTATAATATCTACCTAAACTTTCATAGATTGCAAAAGTAGACAAAATTTTAGATAATCGTTTATGTGACCATAATTATGGTTTGTAGTACAGGTGACTCAGTTAACGAAAAGTGCGGATCAAATTCGTAAGACTAAATCACTACAAAAACATTCAATTAAAGATTTATGCGTGAAAGGTCTTGATTTAATGGGTTTATGGTCAAAGATCCAAATTTTATGATAACAGTCATTTTCCACAATGGAGAATCATCAGAACAAGTTTATATAACAGTTTATTATCATTGGAAAACAGACTCCTTGTGTTTAATTGAGTTCAGATTGATTTTTCCAATTCAATATGAAGAACACGAAATTGAATTTTTGAATCAACCAATATGGACAGAAATGGACATTAGGATTTTGAAGATAATGATAAAACAAAACAGTTTTCGTGAAGGAGTTACTTGAGAAAATGTGTTGAGGGTTGAGAAATTTGATGGTCAAAATACAATCAATTGACTTTTGACTTCGCGAACTAGGGCTTCAAATTCGAAATTGATAAGTGCCAAAGGTTGACCAAGAGTTCCAGAGGTGAGGTGTATGTGTATTTATAGTGAAGGGTAACTAGGGATTTCGAATTTGACCCAAAGCTGATAAGAAAATTTGACTAAACATGAAAATCAAATAACTGGATCAAATCATGGTGAGTTATGACTTGATTTGCTGTCCTAGGAAGTATTGGAGAATAATTTACTAACATTAGGGTTTATTGTGTGCTAAAAACATGATTATAATGGATATTGGACCACAAAACCGTGACTAAAAAGATCAAGCCCGAGATCTGACATAGCAGTCTCATAACGAGCCGTTATCCCATAACGAGCCGTTACGTGGCATGTTTAGTAAATATATAGTATTTACATTTTTAACTTTCTGAAATGTTTTATTTGAATGTAAGTCGAAATTTAATGTAGTATTGAACCAAAATTTTAAACAAGTCGGGTTTTCGGGTTTTGAAACGGGAGGATGTTAAAGTTTAGTGGTTTAAGGCTTTTCGAAAGATTTAATAGGTTATATCTTTTGGAGTTGGAAAAAGATTGTTTGGTGGTTGATAGATTGAGTTCGTTGGGCGATCAATGGAGATGACATCGTGAGGTGAGGGGTGGTCGGGAGGAATCGATGCTTATGGAGTTAGAAGGGTGTCTTCGGGATGTGGTGGTTTCAAATGAGTCGGATACTTGGGTTTGAGCTCTTGAAGGTGATTCGGAGTTTAAAACTAAAAGTATAAGAAGGTGATTGAAAGATATTTCTTAGAGTATGGATAATTTAATGAGATTAACAAATACTTACTAAGAAAAATAAATATTCTTGCAAAGGATAATTACTCGAAATAGAATATCCTGACCCTGTTGAACCTTCACCAAATTATGTGTCCTATTTGCAATGCTCTTATAGAAGAGACTAATCATCATGTGTTTAGGTCTTGCTCGATGGCCTCAAGATTTGGAATTCTATTGCTAAATGGTTGGACATTAGGTGTATTATTATGGTTGCTCCTAAGACTCAGTTAGGTTTAATTGATGATTCGAGGCTTAGCAAAAAGAAGAAGGTTGTTACTGAAGCAGTGGTCTTTGTTGCTTGGTGGTGTATTTGGAACTTTCGGAACAAAACGATCTTCAATTCGTCTAAATAATTATCATATGGATTAATATATACATTTTGTTAAACTAGAGAGGTGACTGCGTGATTCGACGAGAACACAACACGCAAAAATACACAATGATAAACACTTGAATAATTAATTGGTGCATTATCATAACATTTTAATGTTTAATAAAAGTGTACAAAATAAAATATATATGAAATCTTATAAAATAAAAATAATTTAAGAATTTAGTTAAACATGAAACTGATTTTTTACTAATTAGACTTGTATTATTAAATTATTTTTTTATATTTAGATAATTAAAGTAGTTAAATTTATAAAAGATAATTTTATCTTATTAAACTTTTAAAAATTGATATAAAAAACAATTCATCTTTATCAAATATATTATAGTTATAATCTACCTTATCTAATAAAGCAAAATCTTGTTAAGGAGAATATGCCAAGTGTCATGCTTCATAGGATGTCATGTGTCCTCATTTAATTACCAACTTAACTCATTAGACAATTAAATTAAAAGTGCATTCAATTTTCATGTAAGATTTTTAAATTCAAATATTTTTTTTTAATTTAATAAAGAAGAACCTGATTAAGTCATTCTCTTCCACATGTCTTCTTTTTCGAGTCTTAATTCCTCAAATGGCTGCCAACGACTTTCATTCCTATAACTCCTTTTGTTTTCTTCAACATTAAACGTAGGCTCCGAATTTGAAGAGTCCCTTTTTTTATAACTCGTCGACCATTTTTGCTCTAGGATTGAAAATCGTTGCTTCAATCTACTATCTCAAATCATTATTTATCCCTCATACGAACATATAAACTCTCGATTTTAGGGGTTTTTACTTTGCAAGCATCCTCCTTCACAACATTCATACAGTTTCATCTGAAAAGGGGTTTTCTACCTCTTGTGTCGCCGTCGCACATGCGCCGTCTCATCATCATTTTATCACTTTTGATATTTGTATTGCATGCCTACTTGATATTTTAAAAAGAGCATGCACAATTTCATCCTTAACCTCCTTATTAATATCTCTTTATGCAAGAAAAAACATCAGTTGCTGAATTTTGTGAACGTTAGACCAAAGACAGAAGGTATGGGTTGTTTCTTTGTTGAACTTTTAGTAATTAAGCTATTCGACCACAAAAATGTTTATGTACGCATCTCATATATTTTTTTGCAGCAGTGCTTTCGTCTGTTTAATTTAAGTTAGTATATAGGAAACATATTCATGTCGAAGCATTCGATGGGATGGGATTGACCAAAGTGCTCATGTTAGTTAGCAAACGTACCAAATTTCAAACTTTTTTTTCAATTTCACATGAACACGGTTGGATCTAAATAAAGTTAACTAATTTTACGCTAGGAGGAACCTCATATACACAAATTAAAAATATGTTAAAAATATTACTGAAAATGTGAGGGTAGAGGTAATCTTTTGCTATTTGTTAAGTTTGTATTCAATTTGTTACACGTAAGCCCGTGTATTACACGGGTTACAAACCTAGTAACAGTTTCATCTGAAAAGGGGTTTTCTACCTCTTGTGTCGCCGTCGCACATGCGCCGTCTCATCATCATTTTATCACTTTTGATATTTGTATTGCATGCCTACTTGATATTTTAAAAGAGCATGCACAATTTCATCCTTAACCTCCTTATTAATATCTCTTTATGCAAGAAAAAACATCAGTTGCTGAATTTTGTGAACGTTAGACCAAAGACAGAAGGTATGGGTTGTTTCTTTGTTGAACTTTTAGTAATTAAGCTATTCGACCACAAAAATGTTTATGTACGCATCTCATATATTTTTTTGCAGCAGTGCTTTCGTCTGTTTAATTTAAGTTAGTATATAGGAAACATATTCATGTCGAAGCATTCGATGGGATGGGATTGACCAAAGTGCTCATGTTAGTTAGCAAACGTACCAAATTTCAAACTTTTTTTTCAATTTCACATGAACACGGTTGGATCTAAATAAAGTTAACTAATTTTACGCTAGGAGGAACCTCAGATACACAAATTAAAAATCTGTTAAAAATATTACTGAAAATGTGAGGGTAGAGGTAATCTTTTGCTATTTGTTAAGTTTGTATTCAATTTGTTACACGTAAGCCCGTGTATTACACGGGTTACAAACCTAGTATTATATAATATAGAACTATAGTATACCTCTAGTGAAATTAAGTGGTAAATTAAATTTC
The DNA here is from genome assembly GCA_039602395.1 of Deinandra increscens subsp. villosa. NCBI lineage: Eukaryota > Viridiplantae > Streptophyta > Magnoliopsida > Asterales > Asteraceae > Deinandra > Deinandra increscens. The sequence goes on from JBCNJP010000015.1 coordinate 21,994,400, forward strand.
AAAATAAAAAATATACAAAATATGAAAATTTAAAAATTCGAAAATAGATCAAATAAATAAATAAAAAAACTATTAAGCAAATTATTGTGCTGCGGTTTTGTTCAGTTCTAGAAAGCAGCAGAAATAAACTTTGAAGAATGCACCATATCTACCTTATCTAATAAAGCAAAATCTTGTTGAGGAGAATATGCCAAGTGTCATGCTTCATAGGATGTCATGTGTCCTCATTTAATTACCAACTTAACTCATTAGACAATTAAATTAAAAGTGCATTCAATTTTCGTGTAAGATTTTTAAATTCAAATATTTTTTTTTGTAATTTAATAAAGAAGAACCTGATTAAGTCATTCTCTTCCACATGTCTTCTTTTTCGAGTCTTAATTCCTCAAATGGCTGCCAACGACTTTCATTCCTATAACTCCTTTTGTTTTCTTCAACATTAAACGTAGGCTCCGAATTTGAAGAGTCCCTTTTTTTATAACTCGTCGACCATTTTTGCTCTAGGATTAAAAATCGTTGCTTCAATCTACTATCTCAAATCATTATTTATCCCTCATACGAACATATCAACTCTCGATTTTAGGGGTTTTTACTTTGCAAGCATCCTCCTTCACAACATTCATACAGTTTCATCTGAAAAGGGGTTTTCTTCCTCTTGTGTCGTCGTCACACATGCGCCGTCTCATCATCATTTTATCACTTTTGATATTTGTATTGCATGCCTACTTGATATTTTAAAAGAGCATGCACAATTTCGTCCTTAACCTCCTTATTAATATCTCTTTATGCAAGAAAAAACATCAGTTGCTGAATTTTGTGAACGTTAGACCAAAGACAGAAGGTATGGGTTGTTTCTTTGTTGAACTTTTAGTAATTAAGCTATTCGACCACAAAAATGTTTATGTACGCATCTCATATATTTTTTTGCAGCAGTGCTTTCGTCTGTTTAATTTAAGTTAGTATATAGGAAACATATTCATGTCGAAGCATTCGATGGGAGGGGATTGACCAAAGTGCTCATGTTAGTTAGCAAACGTACCAAATTTCAAACTTTTTTTTCAATTTCACATGAACACGGTTGGATCTAAATTAAAAATCTGTTAAAAATATTACTGAAAATGTGAGGGTAGAGGTAATCTTTTGCTATTTGTTAAGTTTGTATTCAATTTGTTACACGTAAGCCCGTGTATTACACGGGTTACAAATCTAGTATTATATAATATAGAACTATAGTATACCTCTAGTGAAATTAAGTGGTAAATTAAATTTCAAAATAAAAAATATACAAAATATGAAAATTTAAAAATTCGAAAATAGATCAAATAAATAAATAAAAAAACTATTAAGCAAATTATTGTGCTGCGGTTTTGTTCAGTTCTAGAAAGCAGCAGAAATAAACTTTGAAGAATGCACCATAAGGAAAATATGTATCTTCTTTTATTTTATTTTATTGGTAATAGTCAATTAAAAAAACTCAACACGCATGTATCTTGCTTTGACAAGTCTACCCATCAATAGACTTCACTTTCAAAGTCAACCTCAGTCGGTTCTTGTTTAAGATCGGTTTCAAATAAAGATTATATTAGAAGTAGATTGAAAAGTACGTCGTATAGTATATTTAGAATTTAAGAATATTATGTTGTTGTGAAGAAAAAAATATATATCATATTTGAGGGTAAATTCATGTAAGAACCATTTTTATTGTATAAACTTAAGAAAACTAAGGTGAAAACCATTATATTTCAATTGAATAAAGGTTATTTAGATAAACTTTGTGATTTTCTTTTTTGCCTTCATGTCTATACACATGATGACAACTTAACGACCTAAAAAAATAAAAAACTAAACAAAAATCATTTTTTTTTGTATGTCCGACTATGTGTGCATATATGCAACATATGAAACATATAATGTTGCATATAAAACATATGAAACATACCATGTTGCATATATGCAATATTGTATGTTTCATATGTTGCATATATGCAACTTTTTTTTAAGTCATCGGGTGTATATAAGTGAAATTAAATTAAAAAAAATATCAAATTACCTAAAAAAACTTCATTTGATATAGTTTTCATTTGGTTCTTACAAGTTTATATAATAGATAATGGTTCTTACATAAACTTTACCCTCATATTTGATCCGTGGTTTTGGAACGTGAGTTGCACTTGCTCATTTTTTAACAAAAGTTATATCGATACAATGAGATAAACAAATACATCACATAAGTTTATTTAGAACTAAAGAAACCATTACGTTGTTCTAGAAAAAGAAAAAAAAAACTAAAAACATATATCTGAAACGTGAGTTTGGGCTAGGCAATGCGGTAGCACGGTTTTATAAAAAAGTTTATGATAAAAAACTAGTGTAGGCAGAAAAAACATGTCGCAATATATTTTGAATTTTGAAGAAAATTATGTTGTGAATATAACTAAAGATATATAATATTTGAATCGGGTTAGTTTTTTATTTATATCAAAACGTAAATAAAAAATAAATAAGTAACAAATGTGCATATGAATTAATATAGAACAATATATTTTAGAAGTTATTAAAAATAGGGTTTAAAAGTATATATAGTATTAAAATAATAATAGATGAGTTACTAGGATCATGTGGTTGTGTTTGTTCGCACGTCATGAAAAATAATTTATAGATATTAAAAATTGAATTGGTGATTTGTGAGTAAAGAAACATTGTTCTTTTTTGTTACCACTTAAATCTATATGTCTGTCTCACTATATCTTTTTCTTGCTTTTTGGGGAATCCGGCAACCGGCGACCCCTGACTTAACTCTTGCTTTCTAATTTTTGCTTGATTCAGAGATACTGTGATCTTCACATTGTAAAGACTCCATATTTTTTATGTGAGCCTCTCATTTGGATGTAGATTTTTTTATGCTGGATCTGTTATTTTGATATTGGTTTGGAATAAGCTAGATATGTTGGTTTGAGATCTCCCATGTGGAATGATTTTTTAAAAACTTGAATCTATGGAATGGATGCAATGGCTGGCTTGTGGATATCTGTGATGGTTTATTTGGCAATTTCAATATGTGAAATGGATCCGATTTTGAATGTTTCTTTGTAATTTGGGTTGGTTTATCGATGGTTGTTATATGGTTTTTCTCCCTTTCTATTTAAGAAGAAAATGGTGTTTAATTTAAGGTTGTGATGATCTTTTTCCTTTTTTATCTTTGGTCATTTTGGTAACGGCGAGGCGTAGGCCCTCGTTTTATCGCAACTGTTGCCTAGATCTTAGCCTCATATCTGAGCCCTAGGGGCTGTGATGATTTGACTGATCCGAACCTTCACATGTACTGCTGTGATCCAAGTCAATCAAAAGTTATTTATACATATTACAAATTGAATTGGGGTTTCATTAGGAGATAAACACTATTCCTTTATCTACCACTTAAATCTTGACACTTATATCTGAGTTTGAATGTTTCTTTGTCATATGGGTTGGCTTATTGATGGCTATGTAGTTTGTCAGTGATTAATTCATTTTGTTTGTCTGTTTTGGATGGAGCAGAGATACGATAACCTATATCTTGGCAGGGTAATGAGTTTGCAGCCACAGTAGTGTCCATCTTTGCTCCCATCACAGATCTGAGCCACATAGGGAGATTTATTATCAAGTACTACTTTGTATCTTCATAATTTTGGATGTTTCGGTTCCTTTTCTTTGTCGGGGATGAATTGCTAAGTTTGACTAATATGATATTTCTTTGTAGGATTTAGGGTTCTCAGTTTTCTTTGGTTTTCTTCAGAATCTTGAATCCAATCAATTTCATTACCTTTGACTGATATTGATATAGGATTCTGTTATCGAACTTTGGTGTTGTCTTTCGTTGCCTATTGTTTTCCAATGGTCTCCCAAATCAGACCCTATTATCAAAGAATGTTGTTGTTTGGTAACCCTGGTATGTTGCTTTGTTGGTTGGAGATGGGTTTAAATGGTCTTTTACTTGCATGTTTGTTGGATATTCACATTGTTCAAATGAACCTAGATGGAATAGCTATTATCAATATTTGATGGCATTTAATGGCCCCTGATAGCTTGCTTTGTTAGTCCGAGATGAAGTTTAACTAGGCTATGATGATTCGGATTTCACAACCCGAGCCTAGATTTTCTATTGGTTTTCAAAATTTAAAATGGATTTTTTTTTCTTATATTAATGGCTATTATTAATATTTGATGGCATTTGGTGGCCCCTGGTATCTTGCTTTGTTGGTCCGAGATGAGGTTTAACTAGGCTATGATGATTCGGATTTCACAATCTGAGCCTAGATTTTCTATTGGTTTCCAAAATTTAAAATGGAATTTTTCTTATATGAATGGCTATTATCAATAATTTATGGCATTTGGTGGCCCCTCGTATCTTGCTTTGTTGGTCCGAGATGGAGTTTAACTAGGCTATGATAATTCAGATTTCACAATCTGAGCCTAGATTTTCTATTTGTTTCCAAAGTTTAAATGAACTTTTTCTTATTGTTTTGCAAGCCATTGATTTGAATTTAGCTAACAAAATGAACAACATAAGTGTTGGCCATTGATTTGAAGAAAAGAGTGATGTAAAGGAGAGTGATCTAAGAGTGTAAATGATGGAGTTTGCCTTTATTTGGTTTCTTTGTTTTAAAGTATTATTTCTGTCTATATACGAATTATGATTATAGCAGTTTTTGGTGGTTTAGTGGTTAGTTTAATTACATTTTGTTTTTTTTTATGTTTCAGTTGTGGTCAAGGATAACCAAAAGCAGGAAACTTTACCTACGGAATTCTATGTGAATATCAGACCAAAAACAGTGTCTATAAGTCGTATTTTTGTTTATCTTTCAGTAATTGAATTGTTAAAGACCATAGTCAACTTCAAAGAAAAACAAAGTAAGAACATCTTTATGATAAATTTTTAGTACTTTACGATGCAACATGGTACTTTACTAATTTGCTCATTTTCTATTCAACATAGAATTTTTCTAATACATGATTTTGAGTGATTCTTTTCTATGTTTCTGATTGGAGTGCGGAAGTTGGTCTACAAATTGTGTACCCAAGTGATTGGCATCTTGAAGGAGGATTTGACGTATTCTACAGCCAACCCCAAGTCCACTCATTCAGAGATTTAAGTAGAACATGGGTACTTTACTCATACTTTTGTTGTGTTAATCTGTTATGAAGTTTGATTAGTACTACATTTCATTGTGTGACATTGTTTGGCTAATTTCGATTTTTGGTCTTTGAGGTCGTATATAGAACGAGTTGACGAACCCTAAGCAACACGATGAAATCATTCGTCATGAAATTAAGCAAGTTATGTATTATATTTTTGTGGATGATTATTGGATATGAGGCAATGTATTTTTTGCTCTTTTATTGATTTATACTCATGATTACTTTGTATAGAAACTTGGTCAATATCATTGCTGAGAATGATTTTTTTTTTGGAAAAGATTATTTCTGCTATTGAACAGAAGGATCATTTACTTTGATAGATATGAGGTTTTTTCTGTTTATGATTTTTGTTTTTCATGTTGGGAAAAAGACGAGAATAGCCGTGTTGACCATGGTTGGACGAGAATGTCCCCACTTTTCAAAAAAGGGACCAAAATAGCCCTGTTCACGGTCGTCTAGGAACGCCCTTATACGGTCGTCCGACCGTGCCTCTGAGCCAATCAGAAGACGACACCTCATCATTCCACGGTCGGATATTCAGCTGTCCAAGGTCGTCCGACCGTACGTTGGGCCCCAACGACCGTGCCGAAATTCCTCCTGCAACAGTCGGGCCGACCGTCTGACACGCATGTCGGAGGCGCCACGACCGTGGAAGATTTATTTTTCGTCGACGACCGTGTTTACAATCGCCCGACCTAACTAAACCTCCCCTATATATTTTCCACCTAACTAAACCTCCCCCTATATATTTTCACGCTTCGATTTGTCGTTATACTTTGATTGTTAAACTTTCTCTTTGAAATATGTTCACATCAACCGTTCTTTGTTCAATGACAATCTCATTTTGAAATAATAAAAAAAACATTTCATGGTCGTGGCGACCGTGACCGGTGTGTCAGACGATCGGCCCGACCGTTGCAGAGAGAATGTCAGACGGGCAACAGTCTGACATACGTGGCACGCGATGATTGGGTGGATCGGACGGTCGTCCGACCGTAGTTGAGCGGCCAGGACGACCGTGGAGGGTGGCTATTTTCGTCCAACCGTGGTCAACACGGCTATTCTCGTCTTTTTCCCTATTTATTATTGCTTTATGGTTTGCTTATCTTTGAATTTGGCATGAGATTTGAATTTTTTTGGGTTAGCTACCATCGATCAATTCATAGTTGTTTGTGCATGCCTTTGTCGATTACTCTTTTGTATGGATTCTCTTATTGCAATTTTGATGTTTTATGGGCTATAAGGAAATCTTAGAGTGTAGTGCCTTTCAGTTGTTTGTTTTAATGTCTTTCTTCTAAAGATGTCTTTTTGCTTTGTGTTGGTGTTTTTTGATTGGGATTTAAATTTTTTTTTAGGCATTTACTTGAAAAAATTTAAATTAGATGTAGTGTTCCTTTTACTTTGATTATATTTTATGTTTATTTTGAGGCAAATTTGATTTTAATAATCCAAACTATGACTCATTGACCGATAATAATCCAAACTATCAGTTTGGCAAGCAACAGTCCCAACTTTCACTTTCGTTGTCAACAGCAATCCCAGTAGCATAATTATCATACATTTACACTTCATTTTCGGCTCGTAATGATGATTTTGAACAAAATAGGAAAGAATAACAGTAAAAACAAAAAGAAAAGAAGCGTAAATCAAGTGTAAATGTATGATTATTATACTACTAGGATTACTATTGACAACGAAAGTGAAAGTTGGGACTGTTGGTGGCCAAACTGATAGTTTGGATTATTATCGGCCAATGAGTCATAGTTTAGATTATTAAAATCCGATTTGCCTTATTTTGGTAATTGAGTCGGTTATTTTCTTTTGCAGACATCTACAGTTATTGGTTCTTATAGGTAAGTGAATCTTGGTTTTCATACGGTTATTGTTACATAATCCTTTTCTGATTACATGCAACCGAATTTAAGAAATGTTGCTGATGTTTGTTTTGCTATGTATATGTTGTTTTTCAGGTTCTTGAGATCTCTTGGGATTTGTTTGTATTGATATGAACAGCCCAATCCATGACCCATCTAACCCACAGACACAACCCAAGAGGGTTACAAAGCTGTCATCGAAGTTATGACCCACGTGAAGCACTACCCCATGCAACCCATGATTTCTGTTAGAATGTAAATATTTGGGTTTATCTAGGGTTGTATTTTTACCATTCTTTCTTGTACCTAAGTGTAACTTGTGTCCCCTTTTAATATATTCCAATCCACACATTTGTGGATCATTGAAACTCAAACCCTTTCAATGGACCCGTCCGATCGATACTTAGTTTTGAAGAGTCATTTGGATCCCACAATGTTGGTATTCGGTGGTCGAGGGACAAGACTCCAAGTGTTACTTTGATGAAAGGCCGCCATTTCTTTTGTCATGGCTTCCAACCAATGTTGTTGTTTTGAAGTCGCATTAAATATTTCGGGATCTTTCTACGTAAAGAGAGCAGCATACAGATTGTGCGAGATTAGCCCGATGTTTAGGTTTAAAGATCTTGACAACCTGAGCTACTTCTTAGGACTGGAAGTCACTCAAAATGAGTTTGGTTTGTTTCTCACCCAATCTAAGTATGCTTGTGCCATTCTGGAACAAGCTAAAATGATGGATGCAAAGCCTATGGCAACTCCCCTTACTACAAATGTGGTGTTTACTACTTCCGGTGAACCCTTTGATGATCCCACTCTCTATAGATCCTTGGTTGGAGCTTTATAGTACCTGACCATCACTTGTCCCGATATCTCTTATGTTGTGAAATGTGAACCAAGTAAGCCAGTTCCTCCAAACTCCCACCATAAACCACTTCCAAAATGTCAAAAGGATTCTTCGATACATCAAAGGCATCATTGACTTCGGTCTTACCTTTAGTCGGGCTATAAAACCAAACATTCTTGGGTACTCAGATGCTGACTGGGTCGCTGCATCGAAACCAGACGTTCGACGTATGGGTATTCCATATTCTTGGGTGGCAATCTTGTCTCGTGGAGTGCAAAGAACTAACCAACTGTGGCCCGCTCGAGTTGTGACTCTGAATATTGTGCGATGACAAATACGACTGCTGAGATTGTCCAGATAACACATCTGTTACGTGAGCTACATTCGCTGCCTCCGGATCGTCCCACATTACTATGTGATGATCAAAGTGTCATTTTCATTACTCAAAACCTAATTTCTCACAAACGGGCCAAGCATATTGACATTGATTACCACTTCACCCGCGAACTCATCTTATCTGGAAAACTATACACAAGGTTGTGCCAACCAAGCTTAAACTTGCGGATATTTTCACCAAGAGCCTCTCAAGACCCCAATTCGAGTTCTTTCGCGATATGCTTCGTCTTGGTTTCCCGCTGTCTCGCTTGAGGAGGGATGTTAGAATGTAAATATTTGAGTTTATCTTGGATCGTATTTTTACCATTCTTTTTGTACTTAAGTATAACTTGTATCCCTTATAATAGATTCCAATCCACACATTTGTGGATCTTCGAAACTCAAACCCTTTCAATTTCCATTATTCCCATGTTTTATTTTAGTTGCATTTTGGCAATCATGTTTAAGGAATTCTTCCTTGAAGTTATGTTTCTCTATTTATAGTTGTTTTGAGGAATAAAAAGATAGACGAGAAAATTGCCCAAGGTGATTTATTTGATTATTTTACTTTCACTCGTTGTTTATGTTTACATTTCTAGTTTAGTTATTTATTATTCAGATACCGCCGAGCTCAAATCTGGCTATATCAATGGTGCTTTCATTTCCGTCATCTCCTTCTCGCTATGATTCATCTTTCACCGAAGAGCCCACCACCGACGAGTTGTTGGTCCGACTCCAACAACTCCGACTCCCCGAAAACCCGACAATCGACGAGATCTGTATGTTTTTAGCGAAGAATCGTCGTCTACACTCCAATATTTTCGCCCCCAGGCTTTCACCGCCACGACCACCGACACCACAACAATCTGCGCCTCCAAAACTCACATCACCAATTAATTCTACACCCGAACAACCGTCGCCGCCTACATCACCGCTAGCGATGCCGCCCCTAAACCCACCGACTCTGATCCTATCACCAAATTTACCGCCTCCTTCACCGACACAAAGTACTACAGCCCCAACACCCAATCTACCACACAACCCGTCACTATTACCACACCCGACTGTCTATCGAAGTCATTATCAGGATGCGACACACGACATACCAAATGAATTTATTACAGGGGATGAACATGGTGTCTACAACCCAAAAGGATTATAAAGTTTTTATTCCACCACCTCTCAACTTTGGAATACAAATTCATCCCTTAACACTTTTTTGGTGTTGGAACGTTTAACAAAGGAATCCACGTCTTCTTCAAAGCTCACCAAGAAAGTGTGAATGCTTACATCACTAACTACAAAACTCACTTGAAGAAGGAGTTGCTACCACAATGGCGCACCATTAGAACTTCATTGTGTGCCATAACCCGACTCAAATGGTGACCACCGTGGCAACCACCGCCACGGGCAACTTTAACAACACCGAACGGCTTTGGAAGAGTTGAATGGCGAGCCCCATGGAAATTCATACCGTCCTTGAGGACAAGGACGTTTTTGGGGGTGGGAGTGCTGATACGAACGACCTAACCCATGATCCATCTGACCCACAGGCCCAGCCCAACTTGCTGCTTAAGTTTGTGACCCACATGAAGCAATAACCCCATGCAACCCATGATATCCATTATTCCCATGTTTTATTTCAGTTGCATTTTAGCAATCATTTTAGGGATTCTTGCTTGAAGTTATGTTCTCTATTTAAAGTTGTTTTGAGGAATAAAAAGATAGACGAGAAAATTGCCCAAGTTGAGTTAATTGATTATTTTACTTTCAATCGTTGTTTACGTTTACATTTCTAGTTTTGTTATTTATTATTTGGGAGACTGCCGATCTCGAATCCGGTTATATCATGTATAGTCCAGTTAAAGAATTAAGCAGAGGAGTTAAGAGAGAAATGAGTGCAGGAATTGCTAGAGTTACTAGAAAGTAGAATCTTTGAGCATCCTACTTTAAAAAGAAATAATAATGGAATAAACTCAAAACTTTTTCAAAGGTAAACATGTTCAAGATGATTCTACTAAAACTCCTAGGGATGTAGTTTGAATGTAGAAACTATGCATCTCTAAGTTGCTTCTAGGTCTTCGAATTCATTCAGGTTAGTAATATCATACCATATTTTTTTTTAAATAAAAAAGTCTTAGAAAGTCATGTTTTCTAATCGGTAAACACGACTTGAAATAATTAAAAGGTTCCCCGGATTTCCACTCATATGGGAAGTATGCATGAGATGGGTGAATGCTAAGATTGGGACTTTGAGAGGTCAAGTGGATTGGATAACCGGTCAAAACAGGTTATGATTAAATTGGCCGGGTTTATTAACATGTTAACTGTAATTGCAAAAACAATATCGTAACATTCATAACAACTTGCGAAATTGTATGCTTAAAAATAGACTGAGGGACTTTCAACCATTTCAAATTGACACAGTTATGTAATTTTCTATTCGACCCATCTAACCATTTTGAGATAAAACACAATTGTCACCTCTATTCTATTGTGAGTAATGTATAGATAGACTGACATGTTTGTTGGATGTTTGTTCCGTTTTTATTAGTCACACTGGAGAAGAAATTTGATAATACCAAAGTGACACCATTAAGACTATAAATTTTATGTTCCTAAAACATTGGCTCTCTATCTATCCTTAAGATAACTAAGACAAGCTGGTGGTGAAGAGATGGAAAGAGATTTGTTGGTGAAATCCTTCTTTTTGTGCACTTGGTCATTTGTACTTTCTTTGCATGAGAATGTGTTTCTGCTGTTCTGCAAATGATTTCACAAATTTTGCCTATTACTTTCACTTGGTCATTTGTACTTAATTTGTGAGTTTCTTTTTTCTGGGTTTTTTTGTTATTAAAAGCTAAACTTTAGTTGGCATTTTTTTGGCTCTTAAAAGCTAGACTACTTACAGTTGTGGTATGATTGTAATTTCATATAGGTTACAGCAGTTGGGTATTCATATAGGTGTTTATAGAATCTGTTAAAATGAAGTTTAGTGCCAGAGTCCTTAACTAATTGTGGGTTGGTTTCTATTTTGCTTCCTGCTAGAACTCCCCGCCTTATAAATGGGTATCAATTTGAACCGATTGATGATTGCTTTTGCATTTAGTGTTACGCAATTTTTTTATTTCCGGTTTCTTTATGTAGTGTTATAGCAATACAATTGTTTTGTGTGTCTCTTATCCTCGCTACAACACCTTTATTAGTATTATTTTTTTCAATTTTTTTAAAATTGTTTCTAAGCGTTTCATTGGTTTTAATTTTTTTTCGCACTGTTGCCTTTAGGCTTTAGATATCTAATTGTTTGTAATGTTATATTTAACCGGACTTATATACAATTGTTTTGTATACTTGTGTTATCCATGTGGCAACGCGCGGGTAGTAAAACATAGTTTTGATCAAACTTCAAAGCTTGAAATACAAATTAACATAAGTTTTTATGATAAAAATATTATTATTTTATATACATTTGTACTTTTTGTTGTAAAATTGTAATTTCAAAGCATTAATATGTTCAAATTCTTTTATATAAAAAAAGTAAAAAAAATCGGGTCAAACAGATGGTGTTCGGGTCAAAATATTCATGTAGTAGTGTTCGGGTTCGTGTGTAAAACATGATTTCGGGTTTAGGTTCAAGTTCGGGGCTCGTGTCAATTATTTTTTAGGTTCATATAGAGTTACCAATCAATCCAAGAACACGGCACGTTTGTGCTCCTGCTAATGAACCAATCCATCGATTTCTTAACTTTTCTCTTTTCACCCCTTTGTCAATGTCTTTTAGGATTAATTCCTCCTTCCCATCAAACTTTGCTCCTCGTCCCTAAGAAAGAAGGGAGAAATGTCTCATTTTTATTTCATCAACAAGGTTGCGATCATGGAACAGGCGGAATTTAGCGTTACCGTTATTCATCGTTTAGAAGTGTTGGCAATGAGAATCATTGTTTGTACTCAGATTTGATTTCAATGTGATTCATTCATTACACTTTACCTCGATCCACCATATGATGGATTTTGTTTGGAACTCGACTTTGGCTGCCGGATCTTAGAGTCAATGATGGTGGTCGTCAAAGTGGTTTATGAGAGACCCTATGAAAGTATGAAGAAACGGGGTCAATGGGTCACCCAAATTCACAACCATGCTGATAGCTTTGGCTGAGGTTTTTTGTTCGAATGCTAGTGGCTAAACATTACGGAGTGGGAAGAACATGTGGATGGTCGGATTGACCACGAGCAACGACTCAGTCAGAAATCTGAACAGGGTTGGTTGAGGTTCAGTTTTTTTATATGGGCAAATTGGATTTAATAATCTAAACTATGACCTATTGGCCGATAATAATCCAAACAATCAGTTTGGCTAGCAGCAGTTGCAACTTTCATTTTCGTTATCAGCAGCAGTCTTAGTCCCGAAACATCATACATTTACACATGATTTACACTTGTTTTTTATTTGTTTTTGCTTTTATGCTTCCTTATTTTGTTCAGGTGCATCATTACGAGCCAAAAATCAAGTCTAAATGTATAATGATTATGCTACTGGATTGTTCCTGATAACGAAAATGAAAAATGTTATGGCCAAACTGATAGTTTAAATTATTATCGGCCAATGGGTTATAGTTTGAATTATTAAAATCCAATTTTCCTTTTATATGTTTCAAATTCATTGGATTTAATTATACTTTTTAATAATATGATTATTTTAGTCTTTTAAAAATAAAAAAAAAGAATTTTACCTTTGTCAGTGTCAAGGACCAAACATGTTACTCATGAGTGAACAATGAGAATCATAGGTGTACTTTCTCAAATCTAGAAAGCAAAACCAAAACCGCAATATAACTATGCCATGCGCTCACAACCCCCGACACACCCAACCTAACTCTCGTGGACACACCTAGACTCATCCAAGTCTGAAAATGGCAAGCTGATGGAGTCCCCTACAAGCGACAATAGATTACAATCTACTCGGGCGAAAAAAAAAGGTTTATCAAACCATAAAATATAGGAATCTTAGCAGCAACCATTTATTTTAGGTTCAGCCTGTAACTACCAAAGTGTTCACTGCCCAGGTTGACCATCATCCACTTCCCCCTAACCACCAAGATATATCTACACTTGAAACATATTTCTACAAAATTATTGGACTAATGATCAAAGAAGTAACCCTGCCTTCTTAGGTAATTAGGCCACATACCCAAAATCTGGAACGAGTTGGGCGGTTAAAATGCACACACAAACGTGAGCTGCTAACAAACAAACATCGTTCTCTTCTAAAAAGTTACCAAAAAGGTCAGGATAATAGCAGGCCTACAAAATTGGCTTAAGACCAGCTCAATGTGAATTTCATATTTGCATAAATGTGAGCTTAATTCTCAACAAGTGAATACCTTACGACATCCATGTTCTAACCATGCATAATACCATGTAACGTCAGTGAATAACTGACTTCAGAGGATGAGCTCTCAGTTCTGACAAATTCAAGCTCCCATCAAGCTCTTCATCTAGCTCCCCAATAACACCTCTGTATAATCACAAGGATAGAACCAACTGATTATATATTCTGGTAAAAAATGAAAAACTTCATTTCAAATTTGGTCAAAGGAGTTCAAAACTAAACCATCCATCTTTTGACGACCGTTATAAAAATCATTCAACTTTCAAAATACATTAAAAAATAAATAAAGAAAATCGTTTACCCATATCAGGATTTGACAGGTTATTGGTCAAATTAAAACCATTTTTGAGAACTGATGTGGTTTTAGTAACAATTTTGAATCCCCAATGATGGAATTGTAATTTGCCTAAATAAAAATTGACCATACATGTTATCACCCCTTATGATGTAAAGACCTAACACAAGTTGTTGAACTCCCTCCTGCAAGTTAAAGAAGGAATTAATGTTAATGGTCAACCTTGCAGGTTCACTAAAAGCGGAAAAATGGTGCGGTCAAATGCACAAGGAGATGGGACAAACTCAATGTTATACATGTGGAGAACATATTTTCTTACGTGTGTGTTAATGAGAAAACCATGAAATAATCTTCTGAAAAAAGTATGATCTATTTTGGTATAGAAAGATGAACTGACCTTGGTCGAATAAACTCTTTCATGAGATTCATCAAGAATAATATTTGTAGCCTGATCAAACCCTTTCAATATTCCCTGAATGGAAAACCATTATTATTACTATAATGATATATTTTGCTAAAATCATAGTGATCCAAACAAAAATATAAGCTCACCACTATATTGCGTCCATCATTCGTGATAACTGAAATGTATTCTATAAAGATATAAAAAATGGAGAGTGAGTCCATAAAAGACTGTGTGTTAGGTCACATGAATAACAGCTAACGTAAAACACATTTTGTGAAGAGTAGAGCAAAAAAAAACACTTACGATCAACAACAGATTCAAGTCCTGGCCCACCCAGCATTTTAAAGATACTCCTTCAAAGCCTTCAATAGATGAAGATTAAGAGTCACAAAACTTCACAGAAAGAGAAACAAATAACTGGTAACTTGTTTAAATACCCTCTGTATACGATAAGAATCAATGGTAACTTGTTTTAATTATTATGACAGGTTGGGTTCACCAGCCAACACATATTTTTACCATTTCTTTCATTTCACAAATCTTCAATAGAATAATAGCAAAACAAATGATAACTGTTTTTGCAATAAATCAACTTATGAGTGAATTGGGAGTGTGCAAAAATCATTCCAGGCCAACAAAACTGTAAACTAACTAAAACCGGCTATAATCGGTCAGCTTGGGGAAACAAACCGAACCAAGTTTTTCTAAGAGCCCAGGATCCAGATTGGATTATGGCTATGGATAATGAGACTAAGGCACTTGACCCAACAAAATGTGACCACTTGTTTTTCTTCCTTGGGCATGAAACTTATTGGATGTAAGTAGGTTTTATAAACTCCCAAGAGTATAACACAGGTGCAAGTTTTGTCCTTCATCTTTACTAATAATATTGTGTCCTTTAAACTACACAAAATTTCACTCGGTGTCCTTTGACCTAACAAACTTTACACCGAATGTCCTTATATTTTACAGAAGTTACACTGAGTGTCATTTGGCTAAACGAACAAAATTGGGCTGAAGGACAATGAGTGAAACTTTGGAAGTTTAAAGGAAATCAGTGTTATTAGTAAAGGTAAAGGACAAAACTTGCAAAACACGTGCAAACCTAAAGGACAAAATTTGTACTTCACTCTCCCAAATAATTTAGCAACAATCAAGCCAAGACAGTGGTTGACTATGAAAACAAGGGGATAATCAAATTTTATCAAAAAACAATTCTGATCTAGAACCCAGGTAGGTGAATGCTTGATATGGTAAATAACAGCAGGGTTCTTGTATGAATTTAACATTAATTTCTACTAAAAAAATCTCAGAACAACAGCAGATAATCAGACACAAAATACATATAATCCAATTACAATCTGAGAACAAGAACAGATAATTAGACATAAAATAGGTATAATCCTATTCATTTAGGACATTCGTCGAACACTTAGTATGCAAGTGTGTAGTAACCTAAGAAATTGAATGCCTTTGAAAAAGATAGTTGCTGGATACCTCCTTGTTAGTTTTTGCGAGAGAAAACGTTACTAAATCCTGCAGTTGGAGATTACAACGAAGGTCAAGCCTCGAAATTGTTGTTGAAGAAACAGGGTTTCCCAAAAAGGAAAAAGGGTGAGCGCACAGGGAGGGGGAGGAGATGTTTTTCAAGCTTTCTTTCTGGTGTGCAATATTATTCTGGAAACCTAGAAAAACTGAAGGTGTTTGCAACTTTTTAAATTTCTAAAGTTATACAATAAAACTAGTTTTTTTCTAAGCGCCCCTTGGCGAATTTTTTTTAGAATCATCCAACGCAACACACCTTCTAGTGAACAATCTTGTTTGGTTAAATCACTGTTAGATTGAAATTGTTGACGCACTTTTAATTGTTTCGAACAAACTATGTAATCTTTTCACTCTAGCTCCTTGCTAGTTTTTATAAAAGTTTCGGTCGTTCAAGAAAAAACTATCCGTGTCGGGATGCGAGTGAAATAAATAACTTAATTTGTTAAAGATATATAAAGAACAAAAGCAGAACTATGATTCTGCGAACACTATAAAAAGAAACAAAGAAACATCACTTTGCTAGTATTAAAAAAATAGAAAATTGCAAATGTCCCCCTATTATGAGTCTTAATTTTATGTATACCTTTTTTACAACAGCAAATTATTATTTACATAAAATTACACCAATATTTGGATTTGAACCCAGAATCTCCATCTAAAACACCTAAAAGAGGACAAAGCGGGTACTCCACATTGGCCTTGTACCCAACATATAAAATCAATTGCATATTTACATCAATAACAAATATACCCTTCATAAAAAAATAAAAATAAAAAAGCCTAAAACAAATTTTAATTAGGTTTAATATAATAATTTTAAAATACATCTCCATGGTTGCTTCATAAAATTGTTTACTATATTAAACTGCTTAATGAAATGGATGTAACAAGCTGTTGTGCTCCTAGAAAAATTTCATCTCCATGGTTGCTATTGGGAACCCAATGATAACAAGGAAAGGAACATTTCAAGAGAAACACAAAGCAGACTGACATTATGGTGTTCATTGGAAGAAATAATCAAAATGGTTGTAACAAGTTGGTTTATTTCCAGACAGAATTACATATTGGATGCTTCATCAGTACGAGTATATCGTAATTTCTTATGCCAAAGGAACGGAATTAAGAGACTGGAACCGGAGTGCGGGCATGTATAACTTTATAGTTTTTAGCAGAGTGTTCATTAAATTAGAAGTAGCAGGGTTTGTTCTGGTCTTAGTTTGGTGATTTTCGTCTATAATATGGCGATCAAGGAGTTGTAATAGGCGGGTGAATGTGTATCGTAACAATTTGTATTCCATCCAGCTTTTCACTCGTTTTGTTTATAGAACATCTTGCCTCTCATATATAATCTCATTGCTTAAATAACATTGATACATACGTACAACTTGATAAAAAAGTGGGGAAAAACACTTCACAAAAACTAAAAAAAATATCGGAAACTTAATAAAGGAGGGGATATATGCAATTTTGGGTTTTGAGTTGGTAAATAAGCGTAAAATTGTCTTTATATAATTTATTCTTAGTAAAATAAATCAAAATGGGTAAATTTATAATATTTTTTAATAAGAGAGGAGATGCAATTTTGGGTTTTGAGTTGGTAAATAAGGGTAAAATTGTCTTTATATAATTTATTCTTAGTAAAATAAATCAAAATGGGTAAATTTACAATATTTTTTAACAAGTTGGTGACCCGCCCTCGCTTCGCAACGGGCCACCAATTTACTAGTCAGTTTAAGTCAAAAAGGTTTTAGTGTAGTCATAGTTAAAACTATTAAGAAGTCTTGGATAAAGTCGAAAAATTTAAAAGGTATAATAATAAAATAAAGTAGAAAAGTTAATGAGCATAAAACGTTTCGCGGAAGGCCACCCATTTACCCGTCAGTTTAAGTAATAGACATTTTAATGTGGTCAAAGTATTAAACAATAAAAAAAATAGTGGCCAAAGTCGAAAACTCTAAAAGTATACTAAAAACAAAAGTAGAAAAGTTAAGGGGTATATAACGTAAAAGTATAAAAGTTTTGTACTCAAAGTATAAAACTTTAAAAAGTATACACTAAAAACAAAAGTAGAAAAAGCTAAGGGACATAAAACGTAAAGTCTACAAGTTTTGAATCAAAGTATAAAACTATAAAAAAGTCATGGTCAAAGTCGAAAATTCTAAAAATATAGTAAAACCGAAAGTACAAAAGTTAAAGGGTTTAAAACATAGAAGTCTAAAAGCTTCGTGGTCAAAGTATAAAACTATAAAAAGTATAATAAAAACGAAAGTATAAAAGTTAAGAGTTATAAAACATAAAACTTTAAAAATCACGTGGTCAAAGTATAACGTAAAGTCTAAAAGTTTCGTGATCAAAGTATAAAACTATAAAAAAGTCATGGTCAAAGTCGAAAATTCTAAAAATATACTAAAACCGAAAGTACAAAAGTTAAGGGGTTTAAAACATAGAAGTCTAAAAGCTTCGTGGTCAAAGTATAAAACTATAAAAAGTACATTAAAAACGAAAGTATAAAAGTTAAGAGTTATAAAACATAAAATTTTAAAAATCACGTGGTTAAAGTATTAAATTAAAAAGTAATAGTGACCAAAGTATAAAAAACAAAAGACGTGAACCAAAAATGTAAAAATAAGGAAATATTTATGGCCAAAATAAAAGAAACTAAAAATGTTGTGGTCAAAATAAAAATAACTAAAAATATACTATTATTCATGTTCAATTCCTATTGTATATTATATAAATATAAATAAGAGAGGAGATATATGCAATTGAAAATTTAAGTTGGATAAATATGTAATTATAAGCTTTGAAGGGGGATATATAGAATTGCCCTATAAAAAAACAATATAGCGGACAACAAAAAAAAAAGACAAATAGTATTTTCATTGTTCGACACTATTCCTAATAACTTTACTTTGTTAATAGGGTATAATTAGGCTAGTAGTTAGCATAAAGCAAATGAAAAAAGGTAACATCTCGTAAATTAGAGAAGAAAAAAATTAAATCAAAGCAAACCAAGGAAATAAGTTTCGAACCCAAGTCTTCCTCGGATTTCATTGCCACCACGAGAACGATTTTGAAAGGGTTTCTTTAATCTCGCATCAAATTACGAGAGGTAGTAGGGGTGTTCACGGTCCGGCTAGTCCGGTTATTATATTTTTTATGGACCAAACCAGTATTTACGAATTGGGAAAATCTTAAACCAAACCAAACCGAACTATATAATTTAACTGGACTTGTGTAACCAGTTTTTCCGATTTAGTCCTGCAGATTAAAAATGGTTTGGGCCACTTAATTTTGAGCCACAGGCCTGTATTTCAATACAAAACTAGAGATCGACCGCGCGTTGCTGCGGCAATCTAGAAAAATACAAGAAAAAAGTGAAAAAATAGAAAAAAAAATATAGGTTTATAAGTTTATTAGGCAATTTTGAAAATTTCATTTACCTCTTATTCCATGTTATATAACTTTTATATAAACACCACTCCCATAAATTCAAGATGTTACATTCTATATCTTTAATAATAATTGCTCATATAAGTGCAATTAATATTTGTATTACATCCCATATTTAAAATTAAGATTTACTATAAGTTTTAAAACTATATTTTCCCAGCACACACTCTTTCTCAGCAGCAGCTAACTCTACGCAACGTTTGGAATAAAGATCTCCCTATCCAAGCATTTTTAGTATATATATATATTTTTTTGTAAAATAGTCTATGTATTGAGGCTTTCTTTGTTTTCTTTGCTTCGTGTAAAATATATGATACCTAATACACTTATAAACCTATAAAAAAATAAAGGCAATATTGTAGTGAAAAAAATGCAGGCCAAATTTAAAGTGAGAAGGTTTGAACTCGTGCCTAACTAAAACAAAGACCCTACAAATCAAAAAAGTAACCACTTTATATATATAAATATATATAAAATGGATTTATTGGTGTATGGGAGACAGAAATTGTGTATTGTATTTATACAGAATAATTGTACTACAATGTCACGTACATTTAAGAAAAGATTCGTATGCAAAACGTTGAATGGTTTGGTTTTTAGTTAAAATTATACATAACCATAAAAACGATCATGGTAATGAACCATCAAAAATAATAAAAATTAAAATAGAAAAGCTAACATGTTTAAAATAATAGTATAACATAATATATCTTCTATCCTTTAATAATTCATATTTGAAGTGACGTTCAAGTGGACAAACGAAAAAAATTATGATTCATTTAGGATCATTATAAATAAACAACCATTATTGCTAAAAAACAGGATCCCCATGGGTTCTTTGGAGTCAAACTGGCCATTTGGGATGTTTTTTAATTAGGTCGTTTGGGCGTCGTTTGGGTCAAAACGACCCCTTAAAATTAAGGGGGCTGTAATTTTGTAATATTTAAATAGAAAAAAAGCCAAACGGCCAGTTTGCCCCCAAACGACCCACAAACGGCCAGTTTGGCCTCAAACGACCGTGGGGATCCTGTTTTTTTTTAGCAAACCCTCTTGTGAATATAGTCGGACCCTTCTTTTATTGAGTTGCGAGATAATAAAATATTTATTGGGCTGCTAAATAAAATAATTTTTTATTGGGCTGCTAAATAGTAAAAAGAAGGGAAAGAAAAAGAAGTTTGGAAAAAACGTTAGAGAGAATCGAACTTTCGTCTTGTGTTATCCGTTGTTTCTGTAATTTTTTTCTTACTGAATGTATATAACTAGAGATCAACCGCGCGTTGCTGCGGTCATACAGATTTTCTGTATAAATTAGTAATAAAAAATGAGTAAACCGAAGTATATGAGTTGTCAGGATTATTAGACATACATGAAAAATAAATATGATTTCTTAAAATATTGAATTAACATATAAAACACTATAGAAATAAAATTTGATCTGTGTGAGTTGAGAAGATTTTCTGAACTATATATTGTGTTAGTAGTTGCGTATGTAGAATATGCAGAAAATTATATAACAAAAGATATAACATGTTAGCATTTACAGCTCAATTTAAAAAAAACGAAAAAGAACTATTTATTTGTATTTTATCACAATAAGAAAGTGACAGGTAAGGTAACGGATAAAAATGTGTATCGTAATTTCTTATGTTTATCTAAACTTTACCTTGGCCTAGTTATATTAATTTTCTTTATAATAAATAAATCACTATCTTCACATAACTCGTCAAACAATAAAATATAGATCAATTTCTTTAACTTAACATCATAATAGATTTCAATAAACACACTTGGTAAAAACTAAAAATCATGTTTTATGGGTGATGTAAAAAATTTTGGTTGACATGTCATATTTTAAATTTATCATTAACCGGTGAAATGTAGGTGATAATAGAAATATTTTGTTTTATTGTTTATTTAACTCAATTGGCAATCGGCAAAATCTCGAAATGCTTCCATGATTTTATAAGAAATAAAAAGTAGAAAACAACATTTTAAATATTTGACCACATGCATTTGATAACCATTGAAATGGATAATTCATAACAAAGTTTTAGTGTTGTATACCATCACCGAAATGCTTCAATTATTATATAACCATTACTCAGACTTCATATCTCGAAATGCTTCCATTATTTTACAAGAAATAAAAGTGTCTACAATGAACTTCATGCTATATATATATATGAAGTTGATCATTGAAAAACCTCCGAAATAAGTTCCGCCAATTAAGCTAAATCACGTTTGTTAACTTTTATCAACCTTTACCGCCGTTCAAAAAAAAAAAACTTTTATCAACCTTAATTCATTTAAAATGAAAAAGTTTTTTCTAAATATTAGAAGAACGGCTGTAATGGAGAACTGGTGTGGCGAAACGACGTTATGCTCGGGAAGCGAAGGAGAAAGACGCGAGAACGAAGAAAAAAGTGTTGCCAATTAATTACGGTTCAGATGGGTAAAAGGTTTAAAAAAATTAACAGGAGTCGAACCCAAGCATATCCGAAGAATATGGCTCAAACATAGGCTCCGTCACGAACTGATCAAAAAGGTTTTTTGTTACTTGAAATGTTACACACACTTTTTATAGTATATGAATACAAAATATTATGTTATAATCAATTTTTGTACTTAGTAGGGTGTCAAGTAAATGAGCATAAACGTTGTAGTTAAGTTGAACTTGAACATAAGACGTTATTGAGTAAAGTTTCATAATCGTTTTTTTTTATAATTATTATTTTCTTTTTTTTTGTTTTTTGAACGACAAATTTGTAAAAAAATTGAGCGTTTATTTTGTAAACCAAAAATGGGTAGTGAAATTTCGTTGGGTGACGAATTCGAACCCAGCTATATAGGAAAGAAACTTTCTGAACTGGAGCCAGCCTCATATCTGTCCCAAAATGATAGCAAAAAAAAAACGGTTGAATGGAGGCTCGAACTCGCGTAACACCAAATCACTTCAGCATATGTAACCAACCAAACTACAATACAATATGTTAAATAAATCATATCACTACTATATATATAAAATTGTAAGTCTTTTTTTCAAGAGAAAATAGACGCAAAACCATAGGCAAAGTTCCCCTTTGTATATATATACAATATCAACAAAATAACGTTGTCAAAAAATGAATTATGTTGATGATGGTTGTTTTGTTGGGGCTCTTATTAAATTATTTGGAGATAAGTGAATTGTGGGCTTGCTTTGGGCTTACGTAATCAGCAAATAAAGTCAAGAATCTTATATTGGAGGACGGTCTAATAATAATAAAAGGGCGAGGTAATTTTAAAAAGTGGTCCTGGCCAGATTCAAACCCCTGAGTGTTAAGTGTAAAAACTATAACCTAAACCAACTGAACTGGAGATACACGTTTGAAATACTTTGTAGTACAACATATATATATATAGGGAGAGGATCATTTGAGAACCAATTTGATTTGAGAACTAAAAAGAGCTAATTTGAGCCACAAGTTTATTTACATGTATCCCCCTCCCATGAATTGTAGTGGTTCCCCCTGAAATTTGTGGTTGAGATTTAGTTCTCAAAAGTTCTCAAAATAAAAAGTTCTCATTTGAACCTAACCCTATATATTATTTTGAGAACTTTTGAGAACTAAATCTCAACCACAAATTTCAGGGGGAACCACTACAATTCATGGGAGGGGGATACATGTAAATAAACTTGTGGCTCAAATTAGCTCTTTTTAGTTCTCAAATCAAATTGGTTCTCAAATGATCATCTCCCTATATATATATATATATATATATATATATATATATGGGTTATTGGCTTCAAATAATCCTAACTATCACTTTTTGGCCAATAACACTCCTAACTAATGAATTTCCCTCTGGCACCCCCAACTATCAACATATTTTTCTCCACCACTCCCTCCGTTAATTTTCTTTAACTCCGTTAGTCATCTGCCTACGTGGATGTCCTACATGGCATAAAATGATTATGTGGTTGTCTGCGTGGCTTATAGCCACGTAGGCAGATGACTAACGGGGTTAAAGAAAATTAACGGAGGGAGTGGTGGAAGAAAATATGTTGATAGTTGGGAGTGTCAGAGGAAAATTCGTTAGTTGGGAGTGTTATTGGCCAAAAAGTGATAGTTAGGATTATTTGAAGCCAATAACCATATATATATATATATATATATATATATATATATATATATATTAATTTCGTTTTTTTTCAAAGAAAGAGAAAAGGCACGGACCCATAGGCAAACTTGTCATTGTATATATATATACAATTGCAAACTTGTCTATGGTTGCGCGCCTCTTTAATAATTTGAAACACGTTCAGTTTTTTAGATTATATAATTGCTAAGCGAGATGGTGTCATGGTGGATGTGTTGGCGTAGTGGTGTTAGCTTGTGTTTGTTTCCTGCTGGACCCGTGTTCGATCCTCTAGGACACATTTTTTCTGCTAAAACAAACTGGGAATATTTTTTCTTTGGCTGAGTTGTACTTGGGCCAACGTTTTTATTTTTTTTATTTTTTATGATGTTCCTTATTCCTTTAAAGCAAAATTGTGGCAATTGAAATCGAAGATAGCAGCAGATATTAGATATATGAGGCAAAACCCAACCAATTTAAAAATCAAACAACCAAAAGCGATTAGTAGACTGAAGGTAAGAATGATCCAAATATTGAAACAGATGCTTAAGAAAAGCAACCAAAACTTACGCAATTTAGGGACTTTGATCGAACATAAGCAATAGTCATCGTAGATTAAGAAAACCCAAATCAAACCATTAAGAGGCGGCGACGCCACATCAACGCTTCATGAGAAGCGGAACAACACCACGAACCCTTGAAGGCTTCATCGGAAGCAGCGTAACGCTCCATCGGAAACGAAACGATCGACGAACGCCTCATCACAGATTTAACATAATAATAGCTCTGGAAACTATCCAGTAAATCTAAGATGAATAGAGAGAGACGTAGTGTGTAATTAAAGGGAAGTTAAATTAACAAAGAAGAAAACTGGACAACAATGTGAAGGATGAGGGCATGGCAAAATGGAGGAGCACGGGTAGGCTTGACGGTGTTAGGCAGGAGCATATGTGGGTTTAACAGTGTTAGACATCACCATCTAACACTGTAGAAGCCGTTCCCCTTTAATTTATATATATATATATATATATATATATATATAATTATACATAACTTTGGCCACAAAACCTTAGGTAAAATTTTCAATTAAAATAATAAATTTAAGAAATTTACTTTATTACTTATCTTATTGGACGTGTTAAAAGTTCAACAGGTGTGTAGAAGAAGAAGGACTCTACATTGCTGAAAATCACACTTATTGGGCACGGGTAGATTAATTTAAGTCAAGTGTGATCTTGGTCTATGCAAATGAATTAATGGGTGCCATATGTTGCTCTTAGGGCATGTGGTATACTTGTGTTAAGTTGGTGGTGTTAAAGTGTCACGTGGGCGATGACTGGATAACACGAAACTTTAACACCAAGTGGGGTATACATGGTGTTAAAGTGGGTATTTTTTATTAATTAAACAAATAAAAATAATAATAAAAATTAAGTGGAATGTTATGATTGGTCTGGACTCACATCCCCTCTCCTTTTAGCGTCGTTGAATATATAGCGCCCAGTGTTGGCGCCCCTCTATAACGCCTAAGGAGGGCGGTGTTGGCGCCTCTTGGCGCCGTTAAACTGGGTTGTGGCGCCAGTATACCGCATGCACTTAGAGGTGACCATGTAAGTAGACAAGTCAAGTAGGTCTCGAATCTTCTAATTTTTTTTCTTTGTTATAATCACAAAAATACCTTGATTCGAGATCATTTTGAACGGTATCATGTCAATGAGATGATCTATTTATTGGTACTATAGTGTCGTATCAATGTAACCTCAAAAATCTCGATTTCGCTTGAGCTGAATCAATTTTAAGTAGATGATTATTCAAATTGTAAGCAACACTTGTATTCACATAGCATCTCTTATGTATTTTATTACTAAATAAACAAAGTTTGTTTAGTTGTGAGGACTACTTTCGTGTGATCATGTCATGTGACTCCAGTAATCGGATGTCACGTGTTGTTGCGGCGCAACCATTTTATATTGAGCAAACCGGTGCATGACGCTCTCTCATGGTTGAGGCCGGGGTATCAGGTCCACTTGGACCTAATGTATTACATTTCTACAAAAGGTTGTTTTTACAACCTGTACTCATGAACTCTAGGTCACTGGCAATAGCCTTATCACTACTTCAAGCTTAAAATTTTATCATCTACTATGATTATCTAACAGTTCCAGTACAGTTAATATAGTTGAAGCATACCATTTGAAATTTGATGTAAAAGATTTATAGAGGGGGTTAACCATTTGGATAATATATCCACATTTTGATTGAAAGGAATTTCTAATAATCCAACGAACAAAGTAAATTGAATTAATATAAGTATTGGGAATAACATCGATACAAAGAAGTCTTGGTATTGGTGGTATTCAGCTATTTATGTCACTGAATATCTAGATTTTCCATTGACAAGAAACTTGCTTACAATTAGTTAGGAAATTTGGATTACTTACTAATATTAAATAACATAACTTTATTTTGTGTATTAAATAGATTTTCTCATTTCATTGAGCAACAGATGTATTTGATGCGTGTTTGGTTGTAAATGCAAACATGTTATATCTTTTGTTATATAATTTGCGCATATTCTGCATCCACAACTACCGACATAATATATAGTTCGGAATAATCTTCTAAACCCACATAGATCAAATTTTATTTCTATAGTATTGCATATGTTAATTCAATCTTCTAAGAAATTATATTTATTTTTCGTGTATGTCTAATAATCCTGACAACTCATATACTTCTGTTTACTAATTTTTATTACCAATGTATACAGAAAATTTGTATGACCGCAGCAACGCGCGGTTGATCTCTAGTTTATATATATCTACAATTACACCAAAACTTTAGTTTCAAACAAACTGTTAGTAATACATGGGCCAACAAATAAACAATCCTAACTTGGGCCAACAAATCTACATACGGTTTGTAGTACTTGAAGCTCACCACTCCAAGTATGGCGCCATTATTGCTGCTCATGTATGTTCTCATTTGTTTTAACTATGGGTGTTCGCGGTCCGGTTTTTACGGTTTTTGGGTTAAACCGTAAACCAAACCGTTAGTTACGGTTTTTAATAATCGAAAAACCTAAACCGAACCGTTAAAAATTAAAACCAAACCAAACCGTTACTTCCGGTTTGGTTCCGGTTTGCACGGTTTAGGATATTTAGGCTTTCAATATAAGTTTAGAATATAAAATTTAAATTAAAAGAGAATTCGAAATCAACTTTATCAAATGTGGGAATGAGAATATGAGCTAGTGTACTATACTTGTCATCTCTAATTTGTTAATACAAAATCCACCTCTAAATAGAACATTTAACCTCCAAAACATGATGCAAATACTAAAGTTCATAATATAAATAATAGTATACTAGATTTCCAGGATGAAAGCATGTCTAAATTTCCAGATATTTTGTTATTAAACACTGAAACCCAAAATCTCATTACAAAAAACAAGTCAATGTAATTTTTATATATATTTATATACTATATATTTATTTATTATATGTACATGGTCAGTTCCGGTTTTTTATGACCGATTTTTCATAAAAACCGTAAACCAAACCGTTCACAATGGTTTAAAATTTTCGAAACCGACCGACCGTGCGTTAAGAATAAAACTGACCGTGAAACTAAACCGATGACCAATTTGGACGATTTCACGGTTTGAAACCGAACCATGAACACCCCTAGTTTCAACTAACAATCTTCTACATCTAAGAAGAGTTGATAATATATTAATGCACGTTTGGTCAAAAGTTGATAAAATCTATACATTTTATTAACTTTATAGAGTAAATTACAAATTTTGTCCTTTACTTTTTACATAACTTAGGATTGAGTCCTTTATATTTTTCACTTTCAACTTTTGTCCTTAATTCGAAAACATGTTTCAATTTATATCTGTTAACCTAACGAAGCCTATTATTTTTTTTGAACGGCGTTTGGAACTACTCCCCAAATCTCCAATACCCGAGTGAGCCTTCCTGAGACGGGATTGCAACCGTCCATACTGATTTTGACACTCCAGGCTTGGCTCACTCAGGAACACCATCAAGGAGGAAACTCACCACTTGAGAAAAACCCCCTTGAGTCAGGTTTGAACTTGAGACCTCAAGGTCCCCAAGCTCTAACCTTCATCCCCATACCATTGGGACACCGTAAAGTAGTGACTTATGCCTAACATGTGATGGGTAAAGTAGTAATTAGACAAATCATATTTTAATTGAAATACAAAAATACAATTTCTCCTTCACATCGATCACAAATAGCAATAAGGATAATTTCTTAAAACATAGACGCAACAAAATACAAAGTTCTCCTCCATTATTAACTAAATCTCGATCACAATAGAATAGCAACATCAAAGAGCATCGATTTCAATCATCAACATCAGAATATGAAGGCAGGGAGCATCAATTTAAATGAGCAGAACCAACAATAAAAGCCTCGAATCTCATAGAAAAGTGGTTCGATCAAGCTTGGAAACCAACCCCTCCTTGTTTCGAAATGAACCTACTAATTGTTAATCTAGATCTTTGTAGAATTTTACAGATTTAAACAGAAACACAACTTTAGAACACGATCTAGAATGAACACAACAAAATATACTCGAAACTCTTATCAAATCATCATTGTGATGACTTGATTGTTACAGAGAAGATAACAGACTGAACAACTCAACAAGAACTCGAAGAAAAACTCAGAAAACCCTAGATCTCTCTAGAGAAGACGATATGACCGAGTGTGAGAGCTGCTGACCTAATGAATAAACAAAACTCATTAGGAACCCTTATAAGCTCCATAAGCAGCCTCTGTTGACCCGTATTCTATCCGATATAAGCACCAGCCAGAAGCCCATCTATGCAAGCCCACTTAGATGTACAGCCCATAACCTAACACATAAAACAACAAACAAATGTAATACGATCTTTTGATGTTTAAGCTAAAAATATAAAATGCATACATTTTAACATTCCCCCTTAGCTTAAACAGCAAACACATCAAACATGCCTAATTTGTTACACAAATAAAGATGCTGACTGACAGACAACCCCTTTGTAAAGATGTCTGCACATTGTTCCAATGAACCAATGTTACAAACCTTAATAAGACCCGCTGCAACTTTTTCTCTTAAGAAAAATAAATCAATATCAAAATGCTTAGTTTT
The DNA here is from genome assembly GCA_039602395.1 of Deinandra increscens subsp. villosa. Classification (NCBI taxonomy): domain Eukaryota; kingdom Viridiplantae; phylum Streptophyta; class Magnoliopsida; order Asterales; family Asteraceae; genus Deinandra; species Deinandra increscens. The sequence continues at coordinate 22,023,042 of JBCNJP010000015.1, forward strand.
TTCATGAAACACCGGATTTGCAGAGATAGAAATTGCAGCCGTATTATCACAAAAAACATTTACAGGCAACGCGACTGATATATGTAATTCTGACAACACATTCTTTATCCACATAAATTCACAAGTTGCAGTGCATAAAGCTCTGAACTCAGCCTCAGCTGAAGACCGAGAAACAGTGCTTTGCTTCTTTGATTTCCAGGAAATCAAAGATTTTCCCAAAAAAACACAATATCCAGTTATAGACTTCCTGGTTATGACACATTTAGCCCAGTCAGAATCAGAATATACACTTAATACAAGAGAATCATTTTTCCTAATCAAGATACCTTTACCTGGAGCAGATTTAAGATACCTAAGAAGTCTGAGAGCAATATTCAAATGAGACTTTTTAGGATTATGCATAAATTGACTTAAGAACTGTACAGTATAAGAAATATCAGGCCTGGTATGGGACAAGTAGATAAGCTTACCAATTAATTTTTGAAAACCAGTTATATCATTTACAACAACATCATCATTTTTACACGAACTTGTGATCACATAATTCTGCTCAATTGGAACACTTACTGGTTTAGCTCCAGTTAAACCAAACTCACTTAACAATTCCAGGCAATACTTTCGTTGAGTTAAACATATTCCTTCACTTGTTTTAAACACTTCAAATCCAAGAAAATATTTTAATTCTCCCAAGTCTTTAATTCTAAAATTAGACTGCAACAACTGTTTTATCTCATTAATAGCAGTATTGCAATTACCAGTTATTATTATATCATCTACATACACAAGTAATATAGTGATATTAGTCTCAGTTTTAGAAATAAACATAGAGTAATCTGTTTTACTTTGACAAAAACCATTTCTACATAACACTCCCACTAATTTTTCATTCCACATCCTAGGAGCCTATTTAAGGCCATATAACGACCTGTTTAACTTACAAACTTTATGGTTTCTATCTTGAAAATACCCTTCAGGAGGAATCATGTAAACATCTTCGTTTAAATCTCCATACAAAAAAGCATTATTTATATCTAATTGTGACAACTGCCAACCATTTTTAACAGCTAAGTTTAAGACAATTCTAATAGTAGTCAACTTCACCACTGGTGAGAAGGTCTCATCAAAATCAATACCTTCTTTCTGACTATAGCCTTTAGCTACTAACCTGGCTTTATATCTATCTATTTCTCCTGAGGACTTGTACTTTATTTTAAAAACCCATTTACTACCTATAGCTTTCCTACCTTTAGGTAAATCCACTAAAGTCCAAGTATTGTTCCGGTTTAAAGCTTCCATTTCCTCATTCATAGCCATTACCCAATTTTCATCTTGTTTTGCTTCATAAAAGGACTTAGGCTCTACAACTTTATGTAAATTTGAAACAAAACAGACATTTTCTTTGGTTAGATTTGAGTAGCTTAACACTTTCTCCAAGCCATATTTCACAACACTCCCCCCCACAACAAAATCATGCAATTTTGGGGGAAGCCTGTGAAGTCTTGGAGTACGTCTTACAGCTGACTCAATACCCTCAGAGGAGTGATGTTCATCACCTGTTGAGTCAACTGTATCACCCCTGCCTCTGCCACCACTAGGATGAGAGGACTGCTGTGGAACAGCCTTGTCACCCTCATCCTGTGCATCAGAAGAAGAGGGATCAGGACTACCATGGTCAGGACTACTAGAGTCACCAATGACCTCCCCTTCATCATCGGGATTTCCACCTGAAGGTTTTTGATTTAAAACATTTTCACAACCAGGACTATCAAAAAATTTCAACCAGACATTAATATCAAACTTAGAATGAGACTCAACAGCCATAAAAGGAAAGATAGTTTCATAAAATTTTACATCTCTAGAGAAAAAAATAAGTTTTCTGTCAAGACTCCACAATTTATAGCCTTTTTTTTCATTAGAATATCCTATAAAAACAGATTTTTCAGCTTGACTGCTGAATTTGTCCTGATTGTTTACAACAGTTGCAAAACAGAGGCAACCAAAAACCCTCAAGTGGTTTAGAGGAGGTTTATCATGAAACATTAGTTCAAAAGGAGATTTGCCATTAAGAACAGAGGAGGGAAGCCTGTTTATTAAATAGGTAGCAGTTAATATACACTCAGGCCAAAACTTCAAAGGAATAGCAGACTGAAAAAGCAATGACCTTGCAACATTCAGCAGATGTCTGTGTTTCCTCTCAGCAATACCATTTTGCTGAGGGGTAAGGACACAAGTGGTTTGATGGAATATCCCATTTTTTTGAAAAAACTGATGCATATTATGGTTAACAAATTCTGTACCATTATCACTTCTGAAGACTTTAACAGTGGTAGAAAATTGGTTCTGGATAAGATAAACAAAACTTTGAATAGAAGAAAATACTTCATGTTTTGTCTTTAACAAATACACCCAAACAACCCTACTAAAATCATCAACCACGGTTAAAAAATACCTAAATCCATCCCGGCTAGTGACCTTATAAGGTCCCCAAACATCCAAATGAACAAGGTCCCCAACCTTTTTTGACTTATGTTCACATAACGGGAATGGTTCCCTATGTTGTTTAGCCCTGTGACAAATGTCGCAGGGTGATACAGACATAACATCAGTAATTTTTAAAGACTTATGTAACAATTTTAACACAGGATCTGCAGGATGCCCAAGTCTCATATGCCATATTTTAGAGATGTTCACAGAATTCACACACACCTTAGAGCATACAGAAGTATAATCACACAGATACAAACCACCAACTTGCCTACCAGTCACTACTATTCTCTTTGTATACAAATCCTGGAGGTAACAAGCATGCTCATCAAAAAGTGTCATCAACTTATTATCTTTTGCAAGTTTGTGAACAGAAATCAAATTAACAAAGTATTCAGGCACAACAAAGACATCTTGTAAAACAACTCCATCTACCAGTTTTAAATTTCCTATTTTGGTTACAGTAGATAAGGTACCATTAGGATGTTTAACCTTAATTTGAAACTCAGACACATTTACCAGATTAAACATATTTTTATCTGAAACAACCATATGTTGATTTGCACCTGAATCTACCACCCAATCAGAGTGTTCACCACCAGAATTAAAAGTGAACACACCATTATTAACATTTACAAATGTATTCAATCCAACAACATTACCTCCCATATTGGAATTTGGTAAAGATTCTTCTTGCCCAGACTTATCCTCTAATAGCCTTAGAAGTCTTGAAAACTGATCATGACTTAGCGAATTAACATTTAAAGAAGAACCATGACACATATCCACACTTGAATTATTAACAGTTCCTTGTTTAGCCCCCTGAGTGACCCATTTACCATTCCTTTGTCGATACCCAGGTGGATAACCAACAAGCTCGAAACACTTATCAACCAAATGCCCCACTTTATTACAATTACTTTATTACAATGAGTACACTTGAGGTTGGTATTAGGACCCCTGTTTGGTCTTCTAGTACTGTCAGAGAAGGGACTAGACTTTGCTATAAACCCTGAAGTCTGTCCTTTAGAACCAGAATTGCTTGCCCTATGAGACTCAACCCTAGAAATGGTAGAAAATGCAGTTTTGAGAGTGGGAAGAGGGTCACGAGTAAGCAAACTGGTTCTAACAGGTGTATAAATCTCATCAAGACCCATAAGAAATTGCATGAGTTTAATAGAATTACTAAACTCAGTATAAGACTTTGATGCATCATAGGAACAAACAGGCAATTAAACCATGTTATCAAACTGTTTCCACATTGTACTCAACTTATGGTAATATTCAGCAACAGACAATCCATTCTGTGACAATGAATTAATTTTTTGATACAAATTAAAGATCACAGAACCATCTACTTTATCATAAGTTTCCTTAAGATCCTTCCAAACTTCAGAGGCAAGTTTGGAATATACTTGCCCAACATACAGTTCCTCACTAACTGAGTTGAGGATCCAAGTTAAAACCACAGAGTTGCACCTGTCCCACTGATTAGCTAAAACGTCATTATCTGTTGGTTTTATACATGATCCATCTAGAAAACCAACTTTGTTTTTAACACTTAAAGCCAGTTTTAACGCACTTGCCCAGATAGTATAGTTATCAACCCCTTGTAGTTTAAAACTAATCAGTGTCAGTGTGCAAGAATCACTAGCATGTAGTAAAGAGGATCGCTAGCCTCGATTTTGCTAACCAAGGTAGATGATGTACTAGCATCATCACCAGCAGGCATATTTAAACAAGGAATACAAATGAAACAATCAATCAGATAATAACACGAAACCTACTTCACAGAAATTTAACAGATACAGAGTAAACAACAATGCACAATCAAGAAAGAAAATATAGGATGAAACGATCTCACCCTGAGCGCCTGAGTGTGTAACCTTCACTTAGGGTTACACAACTCAGGCAAGATGACTGACGAACAAACACGGTTGTGACTGAGCAGCGCCTCCTAGCCACCCTAACCTTCACTTAGGGTTAGGGTCTTCGATCGCGTTCTTGAACCAGTCAACCCGAACAGCGGCGGTTAACAGATAGCTTGGATCTGAATCAACACCGACGATCTGAGTGAATAACCACCAGATCCACACAATACTTCAGCGGAAGACACCAGGATCAGACAAGAACTCGAAGAGTTAGGGTTTGAGAGATAAAACCCTAAATCGAAAAATACACTCGAATCGACAGGTGAAAATACACGAGAAACACGAATCAAAGCCAAGAAAGCTCTGATACCATGTAGAATTTTACAGATTTAAACAGAAACACAACTTTAGAACACGATCTAGAATGAACACAACAAAATATACTCGAAACTCTTATCAAATCATCATTGTGATGACTTGATTGTTACAGAGAAGATAACAGACTGAACAACACAACAAGAACTCGAAGAAAAACTCAGAAAACCCTAGATCTCTCTAGAGAAGACGATATGACCGAGTGTGAGAGCTGCTGACCTAATGAATAAACAAAACTCATTAGGAACCCTTATAATCTCCATAAGCAGCCTCTGTTGACCCGTATTCTATCCGATATAAGCACCAGCCAGAAGCCCATCTATGCAAGCCCACTTAGATGTACAGCCCATAACCTAACACATAAAACAACAAACAAATGTAATACGATCTTTTGATGTTTAAGCTAAAAATATAAAATGCATACATTTTAACAATCTTAATCTTGATTTGTTTGTTAATGAGCATACCCTTGTTTCGTTTGTTATTTAATTTTAAGTTGTGTTTGGCGCGCCATAAGCTAGCTTTTTGATGTACCAAACATGGCTTTTTTTAAAGTTAGCTTTTTTAAAAATCCCCGTTTGGTAACGTCAAAAAGTTAGCTTATAAGCTAGCTTTTAAAAAAATAGTTGGAGTAGCGTTTCAACTAGTTTTTATAATATTTCTAGTTTGACTCTTTCCTAACTTATAAATAAATACATTTATTTACATTTATGACATGTACTTTTATGTCATATTATATTTTCCATCTAGTTTATCGGCTAGTTTTTAGCAAACGTTATTTTTTATCAGCTAGTTTATAACTTATCAGCTAGTAGCTAGCTTTTCAGTTAGTACGTCAAACACAGCCTTACTCTTTGTTAATTTGTTTCTCCTCTCATTTTAACAGTTCCAATAGCCTAGCACCATGGACAGAATCACAGAAAATATTACAATAGTACTTGTACTTGAAAAAAGAAATTAGTAGCAACAAAATGAAATCTTTCTTATTTGTACATGGTAGTGGTCTGATTAATCCAAGCTTTTGTTGTGGAGCGAAAATATGTGTGGACACTGGTTATTTCATGTCCAACATAAGCATTCATCAACTTATGATCTGAAATATATTGTCCAAAATCCCTGACATCCGAATCACTTCCCAAAGCTCGAAGACCAAATCTAAATCCGTGTTAGGAACTAAATAATGGTAGAACCGGGTTTGGGTCGTGTAACCCAATTTCTCCAAAACAACATCCAATTTGTGTACTGAAAACTCGTCAATATCGACCAAATCAACATAATCTACTTTACCTTTTTATATGAACGTCCACAAAATCTTGTAAAAGTTCCACTATGATAGAACTTGATAGAAAACAAATGAGGTAAATAAACTACATTTGAAAAAAATAAAAAAAAATAAAGATTATTAGAATGTGACTAGGCTTTCGCTCACGTTTGTAAGCAAATGATTATTAGAATCTATGAAAATTTGATTGAACAAGTAAATCATGACCATATAACGTATCCACTGCATTTTAATCGAGATTTTCACGTATGTAGCAGAAACCATCCATGAAAAACTGAAGTTGCTTTGGGTTTTTTTAGATAGCGACTACGGTTTATGGAGGAGAAACCGTATTTTCTTTGTCGATGTTTAAGAAATAATCACAGAGAAACCATATTTGGTTGTTATTCGATGTTAAGGAAAATATCCATATTGCTATGATCAATGTTTAAGGAATTACCAAATTGCATTTTGTATTTCAATTATTTTTAATGGCTTTTGTATTTCAAGTAAAGTAGGATTCGTGTATTTACTATTTTATCCCTCATATGTTAGGTACATGTCATAACTTAACACTGTTAATAGACTCTATTAGGTTAAAGGATATAACTTAGAACAAGTTTTTAAAATACGGACAAAAAGTGAAAGTAAAAAATATAAAGGACCTGATCCAAATTTTTATAAAAAATAAAAGACAAAATTTGTAATTTACTCAACATTATATTTTTATACTAACTAAACATTTTAATTTTAATAAAATTATTATATTAGTTTCAGACTGTTTTGATTTTTTCGATTTGAATATCCTAAATTCGTAGGCCGGATTGGTTTTTCTCGATTGGAAATTGTAAGTGTGTAAACCACACCATATGTTTTCAAACCAAACCAAACCGGCCTATTGACCCGGTTCTAATGGTTTGGTTTGGTATTTCTGATTTTTGAACACCCTTAACACTTCGTTCTCGAGTTCACTTAAGGATAGAAAAGAAAAGAAACGAAGGAAAATGTAAACATGTTTGTGTTCCTGAGTTTCATTTTAGGAAAGAAAGGAAATAAAATGAGTTAATTTATTTTTCATCACTAAGGTTTGATCGATTAACCATTAAAGTAAAAAATATAAAATCTGATTTTAGTCCTAACATTCTATTTTCATTTCAATTTTAGTCCTCTTTTAACACTTTTAACTGTTTTCTGATAACTTTTATGAAATGACCAAAACACCCTTGTTATTTAAAAATAAAAAAATATATATCATCCAATCTGATTAGGGTTTAAATGAGGAACTAAAAACCATATCTCCTCTATCACCCTGTTCCCATGTTAACTTACGCTGTGTTTCCGAGTTTACTTAACGAGGGAAAAGAAAATAAATGAGATGAAAGAAAGAGAAAGGAAAAGAAGAGAAATGAAGAGAAGTGGAGTGATTCATTTCCTTCCAAATCCTCCCAAATCGAAAGGAAAGAAAAACAATAGAAAATAGGCTAACTTTCCCTCCACTTCCCTCCCTTTCCCTCCTTAAGTGAAACTCGGGAACATGATATTTTTTTGTTTCCTTCACTTTCCCTCCTTAAATGAAACTCAGGAACACGAATATTTTTACATTTCCCTCCCTTTCCCTTCCCTTCTCTCCTTAAGTGAACTCGGGAACACATCGTTAAGGGGGAAAAGAAAAGAAGGGGAAGGAAATAAAACCACACTTGTGTTCTTGAGTTTCATTTAAGGAAGGAAAATAAAAGAAGTTAAAATGTGTGGTTTTTCCGAGTTCCACTTAAGAAAGGAAAAGAAAGGAAAACTAGGCTAAAATTCTATGTTTTTCTTTCCTTCCAATTTGGAGAGAGACTAGAATGAAAGGAAAGGGATCTCTCCATTTCCTTTCTTTTCCTTTCCACCCTTCCCATTCTTTTCTTTTCTCTTCTAAAATAAACTCAAGAACAAGGTGTATATCTTTGGCTCACCACCATCACCAGATCTGATTAGGGTTTTCCAATTTCACCATCGTAATTTTATCGTCGTTTGGGGGTTTGAGCAGAGTTTTATTTCGATAATGAGAGGGGTACCACTCGAGTATACAATGATAATGAGATGTGTAGTGAAATGCCTGAGGAGTTGACTTCTATTTCAGGTTGCTTGGCCTTAACTTGTCAAACAACTCTCTAACTGGCCGAATTCCTGATAAAATCGGTGAACTGAATTCCTGATCTTTCTACGAACGATCGTTCAGGAATGACCCCGCAGACACTCATTGACCCTTGGATATAGGGCGGAAACAACGGGCTTTATGGCAGTCTATTACCGAAGAGCTCTAACCGTAATGAAGTCTCGGTTACCGAGCCCGGGAAAGACGGAGAGGATGATGATGTAGAGACGATATGGATATACGCTATATCGAATGGTTTCGCAACAACGTTTTCATTTTCTCCGTCCAATATACACTATTTCATATGTCTCATCCTCATTTTTCTTCGAATCTAAACCAAACGCTTCTTTTTTGGTTCATACTACATTGTTCTCAATCAATTCATGAATCTCATCACCCAAGGTTTCTTCCATCTCAATATCAACCTTCTTAGACATTTCATCAAACATCTTGGATGCATTCCTATTATCATTTTTCATTTTCTCTTAAAACATTATTATCCATTACCCTTTCATTTCCCCTTGAATGATTAATATCAAATACCTTGAAAGAATCGTATAAAGAAAAAATTGGATCATAAGGAGAGAGGGTATCTTCAAATAATTTGCATCGAGTTTCAAAGCTAAAGAAATGTTCTCTTTAATGTGTGGAAGCTATATTGATGTCATGTAATGAAAACATCCCTAATTTCTGGTTCAAGACCATCCGTAAAGAGGTATATAGCATAATATTCACTCATTTCTTCGATAATTTTAACCTGCCCGAACAGGAATTGAAATTCATCACAATATTCTTGAATAGTACCTTCTTGTCTCAATGACATGATATCCTCAAAAGCGTATTCCATGGTGGAATGGTCTGGTACTATTCTTAATCAGTGATGTTGATCGTCGCCTTCAAATTGATAACCAGTTTTTGCCCAACACAGTTGCTGATGCGAACCTTGATTGGTGTTGTTGCCCTAATTGTTGAGCAGTGAGCCGCATAGAATCATACACCACTTCCCTAATCCACGGTTCAACTCTAATCGCTTCAAGAAGTGCCGATTTCTTGATTTGTTGCTTCGTTCTTTTGATGTGAATCAACGTATGAATCACAATAGTATACCACTGATAGAAAATTTAGCAAGTCCAGAGGAAAGAACTGCTCTGATACCAATGTTATGATCAAGAATCTCTTGATCAATAATGGTGTGATCGATTGATTATAGAGAGAAGAAGATACATAGAGAGAAGAAGTTTTATCCAAAATCATCGATGCATATTCCCATATTTGATTGTCTATTTAACCATCTCATATAATGACCATTTACAATTATAGCCCTCACACTTTCTAACAATGACTCATAACCCCCTACACTATTCATCACGGAACACAATCTGGTGCGAGCACGACGTTTCAGTCGGTCAGATTTCTACGAATCACAAAGTTGTTGTTTGAAAGAAATCAGAGATTATTTGAAAAATGAAAGCAATTGAAAAGAAATTGATTTTAAGAAATGGATATACGCTATGTTGTTTGAAAGTATCTGTTTGAAAAATAAAGCAATTGAAAAGAGATTTGGGATTGTGCGTAAATTAGGGCTTGGGGTGTTGGTTGATTTTTGGAAATCTGTGACATTGAAGGGAGAAGAGCAGGTTTTGGTGTCGATTAGGTTTTGGGTTTCATTTTCCTTAGAAGATCATACGATGGTAGTTATGGCGGTGGTTGTCACTTTCCGAGTTTCCAGGTTTCCTTTTCTAACGAAGATCCGTCATAACAGAATAGGCGGGTGATGGTGGTTGTCACTTGTCGGAGAAGACTCGCCCCGATTGATAGCGTATTTTTGATTTTTTTGCTATGGGTACACAGGGAGCATTTATGTAATTAGCTCTTTTTTATGAAAAAGTAAGGGTATTTCAGTCTTTTCAGTGGATTTAATAGAAAAAACGGACGGCCTTAAAAAATGACTGAAATTGAAATGAAAACGAAATATTTGGACTGATATTAGATTTTTTTTAAAATTTTGAACTGAAATAGTTAAATGGACCAAATTTCAGGGATGAAAAAGAAAATTAACTCGAAAGAAAATAAAACATGTTGTGTTTTCGAGTTTCAATTAAAGAAGTAAAGGAATTTCACTTAAATCAATGATGCTGATCCTGATGAGTGGTGGCTAAATAAACTTTATTCCATATTTTTTTCTTCTAAACGTACCATTTTTTGTGAACCGTTGGGGTGGGAGTTCGTTTACTAAATGAATGAACACAAACAAAAATTTCATTCATTTAGCTTAACAAACGAACACGAACAGAGCTCTCGGTTGTTCATTTGTGTTCATGAACGTGCGGTAAGAGTGTTCATGAGAGCTCGTTCGTTTACGTTCATTTGTGATACGTTCATTCATTCGTTTGTGATAACTATTTTGGTGGATTCTTTGAGGTAATAATATATTTTATTCAGTAAACTTGTCTTTTAATTATTCAAGGATAGAACATATATGTTAATTATATAAACTACTCGATGGTATACATTTTGATTGAGTAAATCCATG
>JBCNJP010000015.1:22034202-22074037 GCA_039602395.1 Deinandra increscens subsp. villosa
TTTGCTCTGCTTTGGTGTTTACCACAAAAAAAAATGATGTTCACAAAAGTTGTGACATTAAAAATCAAAAAGCAAGGGGAAGAAATATAAAGTTGAAGAAAAAGTTGACCCCTCAAAAATAGTGTGCTTTTCAATTTTTAATTGTTTGTGTCTGTTTCTAAGAAAGCTATGGGAAGAGAAATATGTCCGGATTGGAGATGACTAACACGTGTAAACGGATGTGAAATGCAAAGCGCCACGATGATATGCTCGGTAGGCTCGACCTAATCTTATGACCACCAATGTAAGTGCAATGAACTTAAAATATATATATGTTTAGTTTCCCATCTCAGTTTGCATGGTTTAAAAAACTGAGTCCCAGCAAAAACGGGTTGAGAGTGGTAATTATACCTAGTATTCACCTTCTCACACGCCATGTTTCTACTGTTATGACTACACCACATAATGAAAAGAAAAGAAAAAGAAAAGAAAAAGAAATAAAAAAGAAATGAAAAAGAAAATAAAATAATAATTCAGTTTGGTCTTCTTTGCGTGCTTATGCGGCCGACATGATCACCGACTGATAATTAATGAAATAAGTGGTAGTCATAACGGTGTTGCATGGTTCCTCAAGTTGGGGGGTTTATAAATCCTCAACAAACTCTGAGGTTGGGTAGGTTTTGCTATGTACAATTGGGTGTGGGGACGATTAAACATGCTGGTAATTAGTAATCTATTTAGCATGATGCATTTGGTTGGGTTCAAACGGGTTTGAGTTTAAAGCGGACAGACATACCGGCAATCACCTGGACTAGTCGAGTAACTGAAGCTGAAAAGGGTTCCTCAGTCAGATTCATACGGTTTGATCCCATGTAAACTTTCTCATGTTTGATATTGGTAAGTATTTGTTTATTTTTATCTTTCGTGTGTGAGTCTTTAAGTTCTTTTTGGTTGTGTTTACGTCTTGGCCAGGTTAATTTGAGAAATCAAAATGTGTTTTCATGGGTTTTGACAGTATGCCCCCTTGCAGATCTTGCCAAATTTTTAGGTGAAGGAGAGGGGATAATAAGTATTATTCGAAGAGAACTCGAGAATGATACTTATTATCTAATGAAAAGACTTTCATAATACATAGTATCTGAAGGGACCTCGAAGATAATATGTATTATCTCAGGGGAAGTCCTTAGCTGAGGGGAAGTAATCAGCTAAGGGGAAGTCTTTGAGAGAGGATAATAAGTATTATCCGAAGGGAACTCGAGGATGATACTTATTATCTAATGAAAAGACTTCCATAATACATACTATCTGAAGGGAACTCGAAAATAATACGTATTATCTCAGGGGAAGTCCTTAGCTGAGGGGAAGTTATCAGCTAAGGGGAAGTCTTTAGAGGTCTTGGGTTCAGGGGAAGTTATATAGAAAACCCGTAATCTATATTAGGGTTTTTGGTTAAAATTATGTTAATCTGAATCAACTGAACATATGATAATTACCTTCTAACCCAAAGACCGGTCATCAAATGTCTGGTAAAGTATATTTTTTCAAATGTGTGTCAGACAGGTTGATGATAGAAAGATGCTGCTGATGCTGCTGCTGCTCAAAGTTAAAGAACCAACCGGACAAGACTTCCATCTGGAAAAGCAACTGTTCAGGGGAAGTTGTTGGTGTCTTTACAAGTTTTCAAAAGCTTCAAAATCCATAAGGGCTTCAAAAAAGCTTCAAAAGAGCTTCAAAGAAAATGTTCACATGTTTAGGGGAATCTGAAGATTTCAAGTCGATCTTTGATGAAGAAAATGATGCAGAGAGCAGTCAGAGATCATGAAGTTTGAAGATCAACAATCAAGTTCTTCACAGTTAGAGGTTTTCAAAATTTTACCCTCTAATTTTTGGAGATTCAAGACAGTTACCGAAGATCCAGCAAGAACCAGTTAATTCAAAAGAAGCAAGTCAATGAGAATCCTCCATCTCATTAACTTGTTCATTTCAAGAAGTTCGAGCTGATGCTGATCAAGAGGAAGTCCCAAGTGCCCGTCATGAAACCCATTGAAGATTTCTGCGGAAAGAATCTTCATCAACATCTTTGCCAGCCAGTCAAGAAGAAGAATTTCAAATATTGAAGACATTTAATATTACAAGCCTAGGGGAAGATTGTAGAGGCTAGATTATGAGGCTTGTAATATTAAATTAGTTGGGATGGGCTTAGAGGGTTTAATTAGATTAGTAGACTAGTTTGCTTGGGTTTACTATTGGGCTTGGGGTTTACGATTGGGTTTACCATTAGGGTTTAAGGTCCATTAGGGATCCTATATAAACCCCATGTGTTTACCATTGTAGGGGTTGCTGATTACGATTTTGAGACGAGCCTCCTTGGTGTTTACGATCGTAATAATAAATTAGAGAAGGATCAAGTTTACGATTTCTTATTTGTACCCGACAAGTTCATCTTGTGTGCAAAGATCAGGTTTTTAACGTTTTAATCATCGTATTCTTCGATTTCTTCTCTTCTCTTTCTTGAATCACTAATCTAACCGGATTCCGCAAGTTTAGATTAGTTAGATATCGTGAACGATTGTTGTTTCTGGACCAACAACTCATTTAATCAACCTAGTTTGTTTTGTGAAAACACAATCACCATTGCTTCTCGGATTTCTTACTGTAGGAATTATTGGACCGTGTGATTGCTTAATATGCTTGGGTTGGATTGAACTTCTTAAAACAAAGTTATATCTATGCAACTTTCTAGCTAGGTTAACTTGAGTTGGGTTGGTAAGTACCGAATCTAGACCCCGAAGTAGTCACTTTTCTCATTAATTGTTTTCAAGCTTTAATTTTAATTTGCAGGTTTCTAGTTAAATAAAAATTCAACCTTTTTTTTTTAAGTTAATTAATTGATAAAACCTGCAAAAACACTTTTCACATATTTCCTTGGATTCGATATCATACTTATCATTGCTACCTAGGTTATTTAGGTTTCTATGTGGACCAAGACATCCGCATCAGATCTCTAGAAGATCCCGAAAACGAAAGGTAATGACAAACAAACCTCAAATCTTTTAATAAAAGACGATATATTGAGTGACTTTTAACTTGTTTTCACCTGATAGACTTGCTCCTATGTAGCTCAATTACTACTATATTTTTTGATAAACCACGAGATGATCTTACTACAGCATGATTCGGTAATCGGATAGCAACAAGATGTAAATAAAGCTTTGCTTTATTGATTCACTCAGAGATTACAATGTAGAGAGAGAAACACACTCAGTTTACACACAGTTAAGATGTTGCAAATGACAGAACTAAACTAACTCTCTCTAACACGTACTATTTATAGTTACTTAGTCATAAGGCAGCGGACCACCAGCAGACCATCTGGTCCGCCGTATCAACTGGTCCGGCGGATCATGTGATCCGGCCAGATGACTAACTAACTCACACAGAAGCTCTTGTCTAGATACAATACACGAGACACAACGTTAGCATAGGAATATGCTCTAACATTTTTCCTTATGATGTTTCACTTGACGTGCATTTTGGGACAAAAAAGCATTACTATATTTACAAAAACGACTATGCTATCGTGACACCAGTATTTACATTCACCAAAGAGGTTCACAACAGCCCATCAAAAGACACGTTTCAAAATTATAGCAACTACATCTACATACTTTGATATTGGGAGATAATACGTAAGGTGACACTGCTTTTGACTTTGTTATGCAGGGTCAATGGAGTACTGGCAATGGATATCACATCGTGATTTATCGCCTCCGCAAAATTCTAAGTAAGCTTCGCCACTGCAATGGAGTAAGTTGATGAAGAAGTATTGTTGTGCCAAACAAAAGTCTTCCAAAATGATCTTGGTCGTTTAAGCTTTTGACGACGATTGCTTGATGACAACGGTAACTTTAGTTTTGTGCTATGAAGCATCTCCCACATCACTTGTACATCCTCGTACGCGCATGTTTCAATGTCGTCGTGTAGCTTAAAAAGTCCGCCACCTATTGATGAAAAGACAACAACAAACATCAGTGTGAGTGGTTTAATTTTGTGAGATCTTAAAGTAGATTCAGGTTTGATAAGTGGTTGGTTTTTGTGAGATCTTAAAGTAGATTCAAGTTACTATATAAAGGGTGATTTGTGTACTAAAGTAACAAGGCGCACCACGTGTACTATAGGAATAAAAATATAATTACATTGTTAAATGATAATCACACAAACTATATGTTTATAATTACACAGAGAAAATACTACAATAATTACGCAAGTTATATGGGTAATCAGACAAGGTATATTGATAATTAAGCAACCTATGTTTATACATACACAGTGATAATCACACAAGTTATATGAAAACACATAGATGAGAAAATAACAATACTATACTCAAATTAAAGAGAATAAAATCACTAAATTTTATAGTGTAATTTTTTTTAAATGATGTTATATAAAAAAGTAATAGAAGTTCTAAAAAGTTTGAGGAAGGCTATATCAATTTTATCCTATGCCTTTTTTCGTGCTCGAAAAATTCCTTCTTTAGATAATATTTTTTATACATTCCATATATCCATTCTTATAATTTATACATTTGTTTTTTTCTTTCTTTCTGTTTTACTCACAACCACAATTAAATAATATTTTTTTATACCATTATCATTACATTTTCTCTTTTTTTTAATCACAACCAAACCTTAAATTTTAAGGAATTACAGTTTTTTTTTTATCAAATATAGGGTGAATAGTAATTTTTCCTCTCTCCTCAACTCACTACCACTCACAAACAACCAAATCTTGACTTTAAGGTCTACGCCACATATTTATAAAGAATGGACTATGAATGCTCTTAGGTCTTAACCATTTATTCCCTAAATCAATTGTCCAGATGCCTTCTTATACTTTATAAGCAAAACATCATTTGTATTTGAATTTTCACCTATATATACATGGTTGCAAAAGTCATTAAGCGCTCCCAAGTCGATCGATTGGGGAGTTGTGAGTACTTGCCCAAGTCGGGAGAGTACTCTAGGAATATGGAGGAATACTCGAAAAGTACTAGATGTAGATGAGAAGTATTCAGGGAATACTCAGTCGCCTCGAACGGGTTTTACAACAATGTATATGTATATAATAATTGGATTTTTCATATTTTTTAAAGTTCACGTAATGGTAGGTGTGACAGCTTTGCAAGTGTTGTTACATGGACATGAGTATGACTCACTGACTCACTCACACCTAACTTACATATTAATGATACTTAAATAAGAGATTAACTTTTTTGAAACGATCAACAAAGCATTATTTACACCTTTGAGTTTTTCAGAAAAATCATCTTTGCGAACGACTAGGTGGAAAATATGTCTGGTTCAGGTGTTGAACTCATGATCTCTCAGTCTCGAGCCTTACCCGCATCACCAATACCACTCGACCAATCGTTCGAGACGACCAAATACTACTCAAGTACGCCCCATCTACTCCTAGTACTAAACAAAAGCTTTCGGTCTAGTGATACCAAGATAATTAATAAAGTTCACCATTTTCATGTGACTGACTTTTATATTCTGTTTGGTGATAAATATATATATATGTGTGGAAAAAAAATTATTAAGAAAACAATAGAATCAAGGGGCATTTGTCTCTATGGTATGAGGATGAAGCTTAGAGCCGGGGACTTTGAGGTCTCAAGTTTAAACCTTTTTTTTTTTTTAAATAATAATATTAATTCTCATTAAAAACCAAAATAAAGGTTACAACTCAGTCTGACATACGGGGCAAGCGAGCAACAAGCTGCGCCGCAAGCCCTTTTTGAATAGCAAAACCTAAGCGGATGAAAACAAGTTTCCTAGCTCTAGGAGTCACTATATGTCCATGCATAACCTTCTGGATCCGCCCGAGCGTGTCCGCAGCCTCTGACGCGAGGTGCCCGAACGTGTCAAAAGCAAAGGGGACAAACACATGCTGATTCTCGAGGCATGCCTTCTCGTGCTTGTCCACCTTACCCGCAGCCGCCTTAGCAGCAGCCTGCCCCGCCGTGAAAACTCCAGAACCAAAGCCCACAAGGGGAGAGACCCCAGTCAGATCGATGCAAGCGTGCTTCCCCCTTGACCACCCAAACACCAGGATGTCCGCCGGTCTAAGGGTCGAACGCCCCTCTTTTGGGTCAGTTAAGAAGTTGACGGGGGCTTCCTTCTTGGCTGAAATCCCAGCCTTTCTGAAAATGTCAAATAGCACATCCCGGACCCAGTCATGACGGTACTTGAACCCCGGGAGATCTTTACAGTGAACCGCATGCTCCCCAAACGAGTCCAAACACGCCTTGCGGCAAACAGGGCACTTCTCGTCCGCGGGAAAGAGGGGTATCATAAGCCGGTACTTGAGGATAGATCGGTATTCGACAGACGACATGCGCTGCCCGAGCCCATCAATGGGGAGAGCATGGAGGATACAATTCTGTCTCAGGAATGCTCACTCGGGTATTGAAGATTTGAAAAGTAGTCCAAACACCATTAAAAAAAATTAATAGAAAAAAACAATAGAAGATATAAAAATAAAATATAATAATATCAGGAGTCTATCTATGATTCGATTCGGGATAAGATATTAGGTTTTCCTTGTAAATTCGTAAATCGATGAGAGAAATTAGATAGACTAATAACATATGAAGATGAAGAGAGACTAACTAACTAACTAACCGTGGTTAGGCGACTTAACCCGAGCAGTAACCGCAATCCAAACGCGTCTCACCGGAAAAACCATCTTCTGCAACCAGTTCATTATCTTCTGAGTTGACTCGGTTCACTCGTCTCCTCCGTCCCTCCGCAGAAGTGTAAGGTGTGTGTGTGTGTGAAGGGAAGCATATATATATAGAACAAGAGTCAGTGGAGATATTTAACTGTGGTTTTGAAAGGGGGCTAACGTACAAGTAATTAAGCACTCCGTACAGGTGCTTGTCTTTAATATGTGTAACACTTTGTCACCAAACTCTCACTTGAAGACGGTGGTTTTGAGGTATCGGTTGTGAACTTAGAAATTAAATTTTAGTTTTGTCAATGCATGAAATAATATTGTCAACACGATGAATGACGGATTTTGAATTTTTTTCGTAGTATCGAAAATTAGTGGTCACCGAATCAATATATACATTTTCTTAGTTGTGACCGACACGTTATATATAAAAAATTTCTTCGTAAAACACGTATACTCGATATCTCTGTAAAAAAAAATCAGCAGACACTATAATTCGCCCCTGAACACGATGTGATGGGTCAAAAAGATTTAGGTGTGAAATAATATTGTTTCGGAATTGACACGTTTATGACACGATTAAACACGTGTCAAAAATGTCTTAATTCATGTAACCTGTTTTGGCATGATTACACCTGTTTATATTTTTATCTTTTAAAATATTTACTAAGTACATAGTTAACGTTTTTTATAACTTTTTTTTATAAAAACGTATAACGTTTTTTTTATAAAACGTTTTTTTCGTTTTTTATAAAAAAATGTTTCTATAAAAACGTTTTTTATAAAAAAATCGTATTTATAAAAAAATGTATTTTATATAAAAAAACATTTTTATGAAATTTTGATTTTTTTATAAAAATATCGTTTTTAGTAAAAATTCAATCATAAAAAAATCATTTTTTTATCATTTTTTATAAAAAAATTATTTTTTTTATAAAAAAATCATTTTTTATAAAAAATTTGATAAGGTTACCTGCTAATCAGGTCATTTATCTAGGATTAGAACATATTTTAAAGTTGAGTGACCTGATTGAAACAAAAGAAAGTTTGAATAACCTGATTGGAACAAAATTAAGAGTTAGTTATGTTTCTATGAAATTTTCCCAATATATAATAAATGGGTTGGTCAGTTATGAGTTGGTGAATATGTATAATCACTTGATGTGTCCGGTGTAACCTTATTCAATGAAAGATAATTTTGTTGTGATGTATACTATCATGTAAAATATCTTATTGAAAATCATCTCCAATAATCAAGAAAAACATAAACAGAAACAATCAGAATCTTTGTTATTTTTTTTTTTCAATAAACTTTTACACAAATGAAACAAACACTATTAATTTATTTATACTAAAACTGATTTGGGCCACTAAGACACCTAATTAGACTGAAAATAGAAAATCAAAGACTAGATTTAAATAACTTCAATCTTCTACCAAATAAAAGACTCACTATAGTAAGCTAAACATATTAATAAAATCCAACTTAAAATTTATGCCTCAAACTTTGAGTTTCTTTCATAATCAAGATTAACCATTAATCACATCTGAGTCTGGCGGTTAACCGCACCAAGTCTTTGTTATTAGCCAACATTGTTTGAAGATACCGAATGCTTAATGTGAAGAAATCAATCGATCAAACACGAATTGACAAAAGGAAATTCTACTAGATTGCGAATGATTCACAAAGAAACGAAATCAACAACAAGATGATACCGATTACAATCGCACAGCTACATATATTCGTGCGAAGAACTCAACTTCTCTTAACAATCCTAACGGCTAATTAATAACAAACTTTAACAAAGATTAAAGCTAATCATCACTAGCAGTCCTTCAAGTTCCAGAAATGACACTTAACACCCTGTAACTTAGAAAACCAGAATTTTCTTGTTTATTCTTCACAATTCTCCACCTTAAACAAGAAACCTTGAATGCCCAGATGAGATCATGAATCAGTGACACAATCAAGACACATGTAGCTCACAATTAGCACTTGCTAACAGAGACCCAATGGGCTTGATAACATAGTGTTGTTTACCACACAATCTTGATCATCAGCAGATTCAACCTATGCTCATCAATGTCAAACATTTAACAAATTTTGAACCAGGAAGAGCCTTTGTAAACACATCAGAACAGTTATCATGTGTGCTAACATACTCCAATATAACCCTTCCTTCAGCAACCACATCTCTTATAAAATGAAATCTTACATTTATGTGTTTAGCTCTCTCATGAAACACCCCATTTCTAGCCAATGCAATTGCTCCTTGATTATCACAGCATACTTTTGTACTTTGCACCTCTAGACCCAGCTCCTGTACAAAACCAGTTAACCAAATACCTTCTTTAACAGCCTCTGTCAAAGCCATGTACTCTGCCTCTGTGCTAGATAAAGCTACAACAACTTGCAATGTAGCTTTCCAACTTACCAAGTTGCCAAACAACATGAATGCATAACCAGTGACTGACCTGAACTTATCAGGATCTTTTGCATAATCTGAGTCAACATAACCTTGAATTCTATCCAAACCTATACAGCCATGACCAAACTTCAATCCTACATTCTGAGTGCCAGCTAAATATCTTAGGATCCACTTAACACCAAGCCAATGCTCCCTACCAGGATTAGAAAGATACCTACTTACTACACTAACTCCATAACTGATATCAGGTCTAGTGCAAACCATCAAAAACATAAGACTTCCAACAACTTGAGCATAAGGTATCCTATTCATTCCTTCTATCTCCTCATCAGATTTGGGACAATCCTTACATGACAACTTAAAATGAGGAGCAAAAGAAGTACTAACAGGTTTACACTGCTCCATGTCATAAGCTTTTAGTATCTTCTTAATATATGCACTCTGAGTTAGCCTTAAAGTTCTATTCTCTCTATCCCTGGTAATCTCCATTCCTATAATTTTCTTGGCTTCTCCAAGATCCTTCATCTCAAATCCTAATCTTAACATCTCTATAGTTTCCTCTATGATGCTATTATTCTTACAAGCTAATAGCATATCATCTACATAGAGAAGAAGATATATAAATGACCCTGGTTCATACTCACAGAAATATACACATGCATCATATTGACTCCTTATAAAACCCTGTTGCACAATATGGTCATTGAACTTCCTATACCATTGTCTTGGACTTTGCTTCAGTCCATACAATGATTTATGCAACAAACACACTTTTTTCTCCTGTCCACACTCCTCAAACCCCTTTGGTTGATCTATATAGATTTCCTCCTCTAAGTCACCATGCAAAAAAGCAGTTTTGACATCTAATTGTCTTAACTCAAGGTCATATATAGCAACCAAAGACAAAATCACCCTAATAGATGAGTGTTTAACAACAGGAGAAAACACTTCCTGGTAATCTATTCCTTCTCTTTGTGTATATCCCTTGGCTACAAGCCTAGCTTTGTATCTTGGCTTTCCTATAACACCACTATCTTTAATTTTATATAACCACTTGCAGGCTATAACCCTTTTATCTCTTGGTTTATCTACCAGAACCCAAGTGTTATTCTTCTTAAGAGAACTCACCTCCTATTTCATAGCTTCTAACCACTGATCCTTATGAGAACAAGTTATTGCTTCTTCATAGGATAAAGGCTCATGAATACACTCTTCTTCTGCAGCCAAGAACACAAATGCAGAAAGATTCTCATCCCTAAATCTAATGGGCTTAGTGATGATTCTTCTACCTCTATCCCTTATGAGTTGATAGTCACTACCAGGTTGACTATTCCCCTGAACCTGTTCAACTTGACTTGGTTCAACCTCACTAGTATCACTACCCTCAGGACCTATATGCCTATTAGTTTGCTCCACCTCAATGCCAATCTTATAACTATCATCAATCTCTGCAGCCTGCCTATTTGATGAACCTACATGACCTCCTATTAAGTCTTTGTACATAACAGCCTCCCTGCATGTTACATCTCTACTTACAAAGACCTTAGGACCTCCATCCTCTAACCTCCAAAGCCTATATCCCTTAATACCTTCAGGATATCCTAAAAATACACTCTTAACAGCTCTGCCTTCTAACTTTCCCTGTTTCAAATGTGCATATACCAGAGAACCAAATACTCTTATATCACTATACTCAGGAGCTCTACCAGTCCACAACTCCATAGGAGTTTTCAGGTTAAGAGCTACAAATGGACTTCTGTTTATCAAATATGCTGCAGTATTGACAGCCTCTCCCCAAAATTTCTTTGGGAGCCCAGAACTCACTAACATACATCTAACTCTATCCAACAGTGTCCTATTCATCCTTTCTATAATTCCATTTTGTTGTGGGGTCCCTGGGACAGTGAGATGCCTAGCAATTCCTCTAGACTTACAATAAGAGTCAAATTCCTTATTACAGAATTCCAACCCATTGTCAGTCCTTAATTTCTTAACTCTCCTTCCTGTTTGAGTCTCAACTAATGCTACCCATTCCTTAAACCTTTTGTAAGCCTCATTCTTATGTCTAAGAGTATAAACCCAAAGTCTCCTAGAGTGATCATCCATGATTGATATAAAATATCTAGCACCTCCCAATGTTTCAGTCTTAGAAGGGCCCCATAGATCAAAGTGAATGTATTCAAGCACTCCATCTGATCTATGACTACTCCTAGCAAACTTGATTCTATGGGCTTTACCTAGAACACAATGCTCACAAAATAGATGATCTATATCACCTAACTCAGGTAATAAACCTTGTTTCTTTAACTCCCCTAGACCCTTCTCACTAATATGCCCCAATCTATTGTGCCACAACATAGTCTGATTTACACTGCTATCTTGAGTTACAGAATTTACCATACAGTTTACTTCACTTTTAAAAGATATATATTATTCTTACCCCTTGTACCAGTAAACAACACCATGGATCCCCTAATAACCTTAGCCTTACCTTGCTTAAGACTAACACTACAACCCTCATCTTCTAAGGTACCTAAAGAAATTGAATTTCTAGTTAACATAGGGACATACCTCACATTATGCAACTCCACTGTAGATCCATTTACAAGTTTCAAAGCCAAATCACCAGTCCCTTGGATCTTACATTCTCTGTTATCTCCCAACTTGACTGTACCCATATCTTGAAACTTCAAATTCTTGAAATAGCTCTTGTGAGGAGTCATATGAAAAGAGCATCCTGAATCCATGATCCAATCTGCTCCACCTTGTTTCTGATCCACAACTAGTACATCCAGGGATTCATATCCTTCAGACCCTGTGTCATACCGTGAGTTCTTGAAACTGTTCCCTTGATCACTTCTCTTTTTCTTGTAATCAGGGCACTCCCTCTTAAGGTGTTTATCAGAATTACAGATAAAACACCTTAACTTTGACTTGAATTTAGGCTTGTGCTGGCTATTAAACCTCTTCTTTTGTACCCTTTGATCTTGCTGTTTACCTTTGACAAACAAGCCTTCACTGGCTTCTTCCCTTTCATCATTCTTCTTCTTCAACTCCTTAGAGTTAATTGCAGCAAGAACTTCTTCCATTGACAATTCATCTCTTCCATACATTAGAGTCTCAACAAAATGCTCATAAGAGCTTGGTAAAGAGGTCAGAAATAGTATTGTCTGATCCTCATCATCAATCTTAACCTCTATATTTTCAAGATCGATTATTACCTTATTGAAATCGTCTGTATGATCTTCAATGGACTTCCCTGCTGGCATACTGAAAGTATACAGCCTCTTCTTCAGATAGAGACGATTAGCCAGTGACTTAGTCATATAGAGCGACTCCAACTTGAGCCAGGTAGCAGCTGCAGTCACCTCTCTACTAACTTCACGCAAAACCTTATCTCCCAAATTGAGAACAATGGCGGCATGAGCTTTGTCTAAGATCTCTTGCCAATCGTCGTCTTCCATGCCTGCAGGTCTCCCAGGTTCCCCCAACAGTGCATCTGATGTTCCCTGGTAAACAAGAAGCGCTCGCATCTTAACACGCCATAGCCCGAAGTCGTTCTTCCCCGTAAACTTCTCAATGTCGAACTTCGCATTTGCAGAAACCATCGATGATTCTTCAATTTCAGAGATCGATGAGTTTCGATCCCCAACTCGAGCCGCAACCGGCTCTGATACCAAATGTGAAGAAATCAATCGATCAAACACGAATTGACAAAAGGAAATTCTACTAGATTGCGAATGATTTACAAAGAAACGAAATCAACAACAAGATGATACCGATTACAATCGCACAGCTACATATATTCGTGCGAAGAACTCAACTTCTCTTAACAATCCTAACGGCTAATTAATAACAAACTTTAACAAAGATTAAAGCTAATCATCACTAGCAGTCCTTCAAGTTCCAGAAATGACACTTAACACCCTGTAACTTAGAAAACCAGAATTTTCTTGTTTATTCTTCACACTTAAAAATTACAAACTATTTCTAGATAATATTATATTATATACTATATACATTTATCAAATTAGATGAATAGTAGCTGTTTTTATTGGGTCATGTGGCTCTATTGGATGGATGTCATGTGGCATCTTCTAAATAATTTTTTTTAAGTCATTCATTTTGTAGATAAGCGTACGTAAACGCAACACATAGGTGATGTACTGGATAGAGCCGTCACCGTGTAACATAACCTTTAGGTTCTACGTTCAATCCATGGAGTGTTTGGCTTCTAATAATTTTTTCTTCGATGATATTTTTGTCTTCCTTTTCCTTTTCGTTCAGGTCTCCTTTGTTTTAATTTCACACTCTTGCGTTTACATACCAGTTTTTTTCTTCATTTTCTCTATTATTTTTGTTTAAATTTTATTGTGCAGGTTTTTTATTGAACGTCGTTGCGTAATTTTTTTGTATTTTTCTTTTCATTACGTTACACTTAGGAATACAATTGTTTTATGTACCCATAGTATCTTCGTCATAAAACGCTAAAAACAATATTTAGTTTGAAACCGTCACCAATCTAACTTTATTTGTTTTTTAAACGACAAACTATACTACTCCAGATTAATACTCGAAACCAGATTTAGACATAAAACCCCATCAAATATACATAAATATCTTGCAACTACATGCAGAACAAGTGAAGATATTGAAAACCTTTTATATAATAAACGCCCAACTTCCAAAAGGGAAATATTAGTCAAATTTAAACCAAGTTTTTCAAACATGTTAGTGGTAGGAGAGGCCGACAGAATTCCACGTCAGATATTTTCCTATATTTTAAGACCCACCAAGTTTTTGCCTATGTCACTGATTTAGACATGTAAATAAAATCCAACCCTATTTATTTAACTAATTTTGTATTTTATAATAAAATTAAACAAAACGTTTATACCAAAAATAGAAGAAAAAAAATTAGTGTCGGACGTCGGTAAAGATGTCACCCGTCGGTAGAGTATGGAAATGAAAAGGATGTCTCACCGACACTCTTTTTTCTCTTTATAATTTATAGTTTTTAAATATTTTAACCCAAATGTTGCTCCTTTTTCATGAGCCATCGACTTTTGGTCACGTACATCATCAAAGTTTTAAATATAGTTTATTATTCAAATCATAAATCACTGCTAGCTAGGCGTGGAAATAATTTAAAGAACTATATACATGTCGATCGACTTACAACTTTATGAAGAGTGGATTACAAGTAGAAAAGGGTGTTGCTTTAGACACTACATTAGAAAATCGGCTCATATTAATCATAGTTTGACCGATAATAATCTCAACTTTATTATTTCTCCACAATAATCTTAATTATTAAATCATTGGCCTATATTGAACCGTCGTTAACTAAACATTAACCCAGTTAGTGTGAGAGACTATTTTGTAATTTCTAAAAATGGAGGGTGTAGATACATGGTTCCTGATCGTCATGTGAAGTATCAAATACAAGACAAGATGATGCAAGTTTACTATAGGCCGAACCCTAGGCGAACTTAGAGTTCGGACCTAGATGAACCTGGTCCGAACCTGAGGTTCGGCTGATCGGGTTTTGGGTTGTCTAGTTCAACTATAAATAGCTAAGTCATGTATAGAATGAGGACTTTTTGATCAGATCTTGTATGTGTACCCTGTGGTGTTTCTTAGTGGTCTAATACAAATCCTTTGTATTTACTCCTCGTGTTCACTCGTTTTACTTTGATTTCGATACGACTGAGTAGCGATACACCGCTCACGCATTTTCAAGTGGTATCAGAGCATTAGGTTCAATCTACTGGCCGGAAATCTCTGTTTTCATCGGTTTGAGTCAAAAACCCCAAGTTTTGCAAAAATGTTACTCATTTTTGAGTTTGTTTGATCTTCTCGAGTGTGCTTTTCATGAAAAATCTTCTCCTAGATTGTTTCTATTGAGTTTACTTGAATTCCTGTCGAAAAATTTCATCCAAAAACACTGAAAATCGCGAAAATTGAGTCGAGAGTGTTCGAGTTCGTCTGAGGTTCGTAGTAACTAAAAAGTAACCGCTCCGAACTCTAGGTTCGTCTGAAATTCTAACGAAGTTGAGGTTCCGATTATGTTCGTAGATAGTTCGGATTAGATTCGGTTCACGTTCGGCTGGTTTGATTCAGTTCGACGAAGGTTCGGATACAATCTGTTTCAGATACTGTTCGGATAAGGTCCGGGTGTAGTTTGGTCAAGATCTTTTAAAGCCAAGTTCGGTTAAGGTTTGGAAGAGGTTCGGATTGAGTTCGGTTGAAGTTCGGTAAACAATAATTAGGATTTTTGGAAGGTGTCACGAAAACTGACGTAACTTGAGAACCGTAAAGAGTTACGGGAGCTAATACCAGCCAAAACGACCGTCTCGGAAAGATCTATACTTTTACTTGCCTAACGGCCAGTACCCTTCGTTTTGGTATCCAAAATCCACTTCTAAGACCTTCGTTTTTGGGTTTGAAATTTTGATATACAAGTTTTCGGACAAGATGAGTGATTTTCAAGCGTTTGCAGCAATTTAGAATTGGTGCAAGCTACGATGTAAACTATGATGAACTATGATAATGGAATCGGAACAAGTCAGAAAGTTCCAAAATTGCTCAAATTAGAAGATTATCATAGTTGGGTTAAAGGGTTTGAAGTGTATGTGGATACAAAGGATATTGATATGTGGTTGACATTTTCTGATCAATATATCTATCCTAAAGATGAAACCGGGGAGCCAATTCTTCAAAGAAAACTTACTTCTGAACAAAAGAAACCATATTAAGCTGAGAAAAAGGCGTATGGTACTTTGACAATGGCATTACCTAAAGAATTGTTGCATCACTTTTCTGGAAACTATACATCAAAGAGTTTATGGGATGTATTGGAAAAGACATGTGAAGGAAATGATCAATACAAGAAAAGTCGACAAAAGGTTTTAAAGAAGGAATTTGATAGTTTCAAGCATTATCAGAATGGAACTATTCCAAATTTGATTGCACGTTTTGCACATTCAATGAGTGAAATGCGTCTGGTGAATCTTACAGAAGAAGAAGCTGATATGAAAGAAAAGATTTTTGGAAGCTTTACCTGAGAAATGGGAGAATTATGTAATGATGATCACTCATGATAAAGAATATCCAGGATTGTCATTTAATGATCTGATTCAAAGAATCCAAGCAAGGGATATGGAGTTAATGGTGAACAAGTCACTTCCCGCACAAGTTCAAAATCATGTGGTGTATTATGGTGACAATGATTCAACTATGAATGCTGGGAAATCTAATATTCTTAGTTCCGCACCTCCTACAACATTCATTGCAGGTAAATCTGAAACTCCTAGTTATTCTGTTGGTTGTACTGTTTCAATTCCTAGTTCTTCGACTCAGAATGCTTTATCTGCTCAAACTACCGATGATTATAATGCATTAATGTCTACATTGGTATCTTCATATTTTGGTGTTATTACGGGTTCGGTAAGTAACGCAAAATTGACCAATGAAGATTACGATCAAATCGATTATGATCATTTGGAAGAAATGGATTTGAACTGGCAGTATGCTATGTTGGTTCGAAGAACGAAGAAATTTTTCAATAGAACTAGTAAGAAGAGATTGAATCAGGATGGGAAAATTGGTCTGGACAAATCAAAGGTTAAATGTTATAAGTGTTCTGTATATGGACATTTTGCACGAGAATGCCCAAGTTCAACTGAAAATAAATTAAAGTCTGGTCAACATGCTCATTTGGTTATTCATTCACCAAATGTAGCTCGTAAGGTTGAGAGAAAATCTGTTTCTTTTGACGAAAAACTGACTGAAATGTTTAGGCATCTAGATGAATTTGCCTGGAATGCCGATTCTGAAACAAAAATGAAACATGCTCCATTTACTGTTACTTTAACAGCTCGTCATGATGATGATAGTATTCTAACTGATTCTGATTCCAATTCGACAATATCAATGATCAAAGAAGTTAAGGTCGAAGAATCAAAATGTCTTGAATGTGTAAGGTTGGGTAAGAAGCATGCAAGTCTTGAGAAAGATTCTGAATTAGTGTCGGAAGAAGTGATGATATTAAAGAAAGAGTTGGAAGATTTTCAAAAGAAATATTATGAATTGGTTCATGTTCATGAGGATGTTTTGAAAGAAAAGAGTCAATTGGCTGAAGAATGTGAAAAAGCCAAGGCTGAAGCTTTAAATGCAACACAAGATTTTGAAAATTTGTTTGAAAAGAGTTATCCGCTTCAACAAAAGTATGAAAAAGCTAATGCAATTATTGTTGAATCTGCTGCTACCATTGAGAAATTTCAATCTAAGATCTCTACACTTCAAGGTGAAAATGTTCTTTATCGTGATAAGAATGAAGTCTTGACAAAAGACATTGAAGTTTTCAAGAAGAAACGAGAAAGTGTGCTTGAGGAATTATTTGTTGAATGTGATCTGGAAGTTGCAAACATATGAGTATGATGATCTCAATGCTAAGTTCATCAAGTCCCAAAAAAAGTGTTTGATGCTCAACAGAAAATCTCTGAATTGAAGTTGGAACTTTGGAGTTAAAAAGGCAAGTGAAGAATTGCAATTTGTCGCCTACATTGCTGAATTTCTTATACAAACAAGATAGGAGTGAGGATAGTTCTAAGAAGATTGATATTCACATGGTTCCTCAACCGGTGGATTTATCTGAATTTACATCTGCTTCGCTAGATCCTAAAGATGAATTGCATGATTATTCAAAGTTTGTCACTTCATCCAAGAAGCAGAAATCGAAGTCTAAGAAAAAACAAAAACCTTTGGGAGAAGCTCCAGAGTTTAATTCTAAATCTATCTTTTTAGAAAATGAACAGATTTTTGATAAAAGTGGTTCACGTACTTAATCTGCAACCAAAGAAGAAAAAGTTTTGGTTGAAAAGAACAAATTAAAAGACATCAAAGCTAAATTCACTAGAGAAGCTAAAGGGAGAGAAGCTTCTAGTTCTTCTTCAATTTCATCAAAGACTCCAGGTTATAAGAACAAAGGTTTGGGTTATGAAGTCAAGGAAGCACCGGTTCAAAATAAGAAGCAAGAAAAAGCTGCAAAGAATCCCAAAGTTAAGATTCCAAAGAAATCACCTTCTCCAAAGGACAAATCTTATTATTCTGGAGAGTCCGCATCTTCAAGGAGTCCATCTCCTAGGTATGATTCTTCTGATGATTTCTTTGATAACTTTGATTCTGAACATTCTTTTGGTGAATTTTTCAAATATTTTTCGAGAACGACTTTGTTATACATGTCGTCAGCCTGGATATTTTGCTGCTGCTTGTTCGACGACTGCATATATCCACAACATTGCTAAATATGTGGATAACAAAGGTTAAATTTTTTATGAACCATGGTCTCCAAAGGTTAAATCAACTCGTAAGCCGTCTTGGTCTAAACCGAGTACGCCAGTTGATACTGATTCTGGTTCTGATAAAAAATCAAAATCTTTAAAGATATGAAAACCAAAGATTGTTTCCAAGGACAACAATGACTATGTGGAAGACACCGGGCAACCCGACGCTGTTGAATCGGGTTGATCCCAAAGCGACTAATGTTTTATTTGGTGTCAGCAGGTATTTCAGGAAGACTTTTCGGTGATTTGAAAATTGCTGATTGTGGAATATATGTGATAACTTAAATTGAATTTCAAACTCAATTTTGTTTTCAAAATGCTAAACTGCAAGTATCCGTGTTGGTTGATCAATTTCTGGTTTGTTTTTCATTCCGTTTCATTTTGAGGGGGAGTTTGTTTTTACAAAAATATAAAAATAGTGTGTTGTTTTTCAAATGTTAAAAATGAAAATCTATAATAGAGCTTGTGATTTTTAGGGGAGAAATTTGAAGAGACAAAAACATTGAAAATGCAAAAATCCAAAATATTGAAAAATGAGAAATTGTATCCGACATGATTGGGAAATGATGGTACATTGGTTTACATCGTCTGGCTCATGGAAAAAATAGATGAAAAAGCTATAAGACCATTTGATCGATGTGTAAGGTAGGCTAGGCAAATAAAAAAGTATTCAAATGTGATATACACTAAATCTGATGCTTGACTTAGTGGACAACATCTTGATGCATATCTCAAGATATATCAAGAAAATGATATGTGAAAAATAAATTGAGAAGTCACTGTGTATACACGTGTTTATTTTGCAAAGATTTATTCTTGTTTGATTTTCTTTATTTTGTCAAACAATCGGACTTTCTTTGCGTATCGAAAGATCGACCTGATTGTTGTTTGTTTGACGTTCTGCTTTATTTTCTTGGTGTTTCGTATAACTCATCGGACTTTCTCTGTGTGTGCGGGAGCACTGACCTGATTGTTGTTGGGTTATATAATTTTAACTTGTTTTATTTCTTATTTTGTTAAATCCGAGGCTTTATCTGCGTATCGAAATATCGACCTTAAGGTAGACGATTTAACGTTCTTATTTCTTTTTGCATTGAACACAGTTGACTATATCATTAATACATTTACTATGTGTGAAAGCACAAGTAAAATCACAAAATGTGATAAGCAAAGCATATCTGAGTATGTCTGATAGTATGGGGTACAATGGTCAAACCAAATCTAATCAATATCTTAACATATCTAGATGTTATGAGTATGATTGTGCTTGAGTTTAAAGTTGGACAAATTATATCTGCAATCGACATGGCTTATGTGCTACAACAATCGAAATTGAAGTGTAGTTCAGCATGTTATGACCAATATGATCCAAAGTTGTATTTTTCTCACAAAAGACAAAAAATAGTGTCTGATTCTGTATTGCATTTACTTTTCACATCAGAAAATACCAAAAAGATTTTAGGTGTGTTTTGATGTAAGGTTTCTAAAAATCAAAAAGATTTATTTCTTATTTCTTTTCGACTGATCAACACGGAATACGAAATCAACTTCAAAATCAAAATATCTTGGAGTCTCGAAGAGACGTTTGCGCCAAAATTATTTATGTTAGCAGGTTTTTAAGTGGAAAGAGAACATCACAATTTCAAGTAATATGAAGATTGTTGATAAAGAGATTACACACGATGTAATATCAAGTATTCAAGATTGAACTCCTCGTCAAGTCGAGGGAGAGCTTGATTGAAGATACAAGATACAAGTTTTAAAGTGGAAGCTGATACTACACATGTCGATGGGGAGTTTGTAGATACATGGTTCCTGATCGTCTTGTGAAGTATCAAATACAAGACAAGATTATGCAAGTTTACTATAGGCCAAACCCTAGGCGAACTTAGATTTCGGACCTAGACGAACCTGGTCAGAACCTGAGGTTCGGGTGATCGGGTTTTGGGTTTTCTAGTTCAACTATAAATAGCTAAGTCTTGTATAGAAGGCGGACTTTTTGATCAAATTTTGTATGTTTACTCTGTGGTGTTTCTCAATGGTCTAATACAAATCCTTTGTATTTACTCCTTGTGTTCACTCGTTTTACTTTGATTTCGATACGACTGAGTAGACGATCCACCGCTCACGCACTTTCAGAGGGACCTTTGATGGACATACAACAAATGTGGTATCTCCGGCGTTATTTCCCGATCACCGTCTCTTCATCGATTTCTTCGTTGTTTGAATTGATTTATGTCATCAATTGAAAGACGTAGAAATCGATGAAGAGACGACGATCGGGAAATAACCGCGAAATAACGCCGGAGATACCACATTTGTTGTATATCCATCAAAGGTCCCTACATTTTAAGAAATTACAAAAATAGTCCCTCACACTAACTGGGTTAATGTTTAGTTAACGGCGGTTCAATTTAGGCCGATGGGTTAATAATTGAGATTATTGTTGGGAAATATCAAAACTGGGATTATTATTGGCTAAACTGTGATAACTAAGATTAATATGGGCCAATTTTCGCACCGCATTAAATTGTTCTAGACACCGGATTGTACAACACGTATAGGTCAACACGAGCTGTATAACCTAGTCAACGCAATAAATGCTAATCTACACAATGTGTATAGGTCATTCGCACCGCATTAAATTGTTCTGGAACCGGACCGATGTTTAGAGAAAAAAAGTCGGGTGGGATTGTTTTGGATGTCATGTGGGAATGTTTTGGGGATAAGTGGCTAAACGTTTTTGTAGACCCTATACAACTTGTATAGGGCTATACGAGTTGTATTACGCTATTAGTATTATTTCCATTAACTTGTTCAATTTTTTCAAGTCGAAAAACGAATGGATCGAAATGTTTAATTTTTTTATACGTGGTGTACTACCTTATTTTTTTTCTAGTTTTCTTCTTCTTAACCAACCCGTATAGCACTATGTTTTTTTTTTTGTTGTAAATTTAATTTTTTTTCATAAAACAACCGTCGAGAATTATTCTTTCATTTTTTCGTCCTAAATGACTCGTTTAAGGCTATACGATAGGTGAAAAGCTATACGCCGCATTACATTGATCAACCGTATAGATGTAGAGGAGTCGTAGGGCGCTGAGTTAAACTGTGTGTATAGTTCTAAACAACTCGTATAGGTTGCCTTGTATTTGTAACATCCCAATTTTCATAGATACATAATATATATAGTAAACACATGTTTATATTATAAATACGTGAGCTTGATTGATGAACATGGTAAGACTATACATTATATAAGTTGCATGTGTTTGAAATATGTGTTTATTGGCCAATGTGATGAAATGTGCATAACTGAATGCCTAAAACGTCAAGAAAATAAACATATGGAATGAATACGTGTTTATATGAATAGCATGATGATATATGAATCAAATGATAGATATATACGTGTATATATGTGTGTTAATAGTTAACGAAAAAGTAAAAGGGCTAAAAGCGTAATTTATGTAAAGATATAAACGTATACGAGTATTATACGTGTTTATATTTATTATAAGTATTTCGAGGCTTGGAAATTAGTAAAAATATATCCTTATATGATTCATAACATGAAATGATAAGTATTGTAAAGTTTGAGGGGCTAAAATGTAAATTAGCAAATAATAAAGAAAATATATATATATATATGTATATGTATGTTATCTTACGAATCCCGAGCCTTAGAAACCTTAGAAAATGTTAGAAATATGTCCCATAATGTTTTGGTACATAAAATGATAGAAGGATAAAAGTTTAGGGGCTAGAAATGCATTAAACCTAAGTACAAGGGCTAATTATGTAAAAATCACAAAGCTGGCCGGAAACAATGTTGTTCGCGTATCGCCTAACTCCTATAGACAATCTGCGCAATACGCCTAGCACTCATATCTGCAGAAAATGTACCAGGTTCGAATTTGGCCACGGTTACGAACTTGTAGCCCAAGATTCTTCGTTTTCGTGGCAGATTTTGATCACGAGTCAGCTTAGGACGTGTAAGGACCTTATTACGCACCTCATAGGATACATAGGGGGCTTAATTTATCAGAACAACTCGCCAATTCACTGAATTATAACCTGAAAACCCCATAACCGAACCAAAAACTCCGTCGAAGCAATTCGAGCAAACAGTGAGGCTTCCGGAGCTGAAATTATGCATTAATTCACCCTTTATTTGCTATGCTTAACAATAGTCTATCTCAGTTTTTGTTAATATTATGTCTAAGTATGGTTTCTAAAATTATGTAAAAATTAGGGTTCTTGAGCTTGTTTTGCTAAAATTGTAAAATTGGATAATTGAGAGGGAATTAGGGTCTAAATTTTTGTAGGTAATCCTAAAATAATATGTTTTAAGAAAGCCCTAAGTTTATTACATAATTGGATAAGGTTTGGTTAAGTTTTTGTTAACGGGTCAAAATTAAGGTTTTTCGTAACGTTCTTTTGCCCAAATTGAGCAAACGATATTGAATTAAGCTTTGATATTTTAAAGTATATTATAAAATGTTATAATGGATAATACCCTAAGTTGGTTTGAAAAGAAAATGAGTTTTGATAAAGAAACGAGAAATACGTGAAATTAGGGTTTTAAATTATGATAATTAATATAAAATAATCCGAAGGGTATGGGGACTTGATATTTGGTATGGAACTATGTTTATATATATGTATATATGAAGTTAAAATGGATAAATGATAAAGTATTTGAAATACCAAGTTAATCGGATATTTAGAAGTTCGTGTGGAACAGGAGGGTAAGCACCTGTACACTGGGGTTTCTGATAAAGTGGGGGTGTCGCATAAATCCCAACTGGGACCTGGCATACCTTACTGGGCGATCCCAGGGTGAGCGTTTACTTATAGGAATGTGCGTCTTCATAGTATCAAATAAAAGGGGATATTGCCTATAAGGACATTTTGGTCATTTTGATCTTAAAAGAAGTAAACCTTAATAATTAGATATTATTATGATAATAAAAGATAGAAATAAACATAGGATATGTTTATAATGTTAAACCTGCCATACGATACGCGAATTAGGTTAACCGAGGATTCTGTCGGAGGTTCTGTCCGAGTTTATCGAGTAAAGAGATAAGGAGAGTTTCTGCGAGCCCGCTTTTAAAATGTTTTAATGTTTTCGGGCTGATATACATACAATTTTCAACTGTTTACTTGAAAAGTATTTTAAATATTTTTAACTGAAAGTTTGCTTATCTTAACTGATAAATTGATAAACTATTTGAAGTGATACGTCTTATGTTACGAAGATGCTTATGAATGGTTATACGTGTTAGTAATGTATATGAAATGATTATGATAGAATAATCCATATGAAATGATTATTAGGGTTATGTGTTATATTTGCTTTGAATTAGGTATCCAAATGATAAGGGTTTGTTAATAAACGCACAAGTGAGAATGTATGATTATATGAGAACATGTGATGCATTCGCTATATTATTATGTGGTGGATATGCCGCAAGTACATCCTGTATACAAGCATGGTAGTATAGTTACCCGGTATATCAAAAGTGTGGAGGATACGCCACTGGTACAGCCTGTATACATACACCTAGGTAAATTGGGGAATGTTCATTTGTTACAGTATAGGAGTATATTATCGTGTTTATTAGCACACCTAAGTCATTCGGATATCTAACTAGGGGCGCGTAGTAGTACTGTGGTGGTTGAAAGATGTTCGATATAGAATGATTAGAACGTCTTAAGAATTAAGGTTACGAGAACAGTTGTCAGTACTGAGGTTGGGGGATTTTCAGATGAAGTCACCTGAGCAGCATTTGAAACTGGAAGGACGGAATTTTAGGACGGTTGTCGATACTGAGGTCGGGGGGCTTCCAGATGAAGTTACCTGAGAAGTATTTGAGACCGGGAAGGTATAGAAGAAATAGAACGATTGTCGGTACTGAGACTGGGCAGTATTCAAAACTAGAAGGTATAAAAATATAAGGAATTCAGGTCATAGGAGCAACAAGTTATCAAGGTAGATGTTTTCTAGAGAAACGTGTTTGATTATAATGTTATGTTATGTATGACTTTGTTATGTGTTATACTTGATAAAGGTTTGTAAAAAGGGATGTTGCGGGTCCAAAGGTTTTAACCTCACGAACGAGGTAAAGTTTTTAAAATGTAGAACTCACCAGCGTAAGCTGACCTTTTCCAAAAAACGTATGTATGTCAGGTGTAGGTGAGACGTCTGGGAGCAAGGGCGGAGCCCTCGTGATAAGAGACTGATCGGACAAGCTATTAGAGGAGCGGTTGGACGTGCTGACTTAGATGTAGATAAATAACGACGGTTATAGTTAGTCACTATATAGATAGATTGTAAATTATCTCAATTACTTTACGTACTTGGCTTTATAATAAATAAAAGTTCTAAATTTTCCGCTGCTTATCTCTGTTGTGTCACGTGTTCATAAGTAAATCCGATGTGTGACCCCTCCTGGTGCCAAGTTTGGGAGTGGCGTCACAGTATTACAAAACTTAACCCGTAAGAACCTATACAACATGTATAGAGGCCTTATCCATTTTACATTTCATGCGTTTTCGTGCGTATACTTATACATACACCCATATATATGTTTTCATACATACATACATACACACACACAAATATATATATATATATATATATATATACAAATTTATACAAAATAATTACTATACACACATATATACATACGTATACTCATTTAGATATAATATAGAAAACTTCGTTAAAGCTTTGTATTAGATACTTATATGTAATTATTAGCTACTTATATAGATGCAATCTAAAAAACTATGTTAAAACTTTGTATTAGCTAGTGATAACCGTATTAGCCTGGTATTACATATGATCCTTGATACAGATAATTAGTTCTTACCACTCTAATCCGTCTTGGCGTTTTAACCGTTTTTGTGCGTATAATTATACATACATGCATATACATGTTTCCATACGTACAAACACAAATTTAGATGCATATACATGTGTTCATACATGTTTAAGTACATAAATCAACGTTGTTATTACTATTTTGAGTTTTTGTTTTTCTACGTTGCGGTTTTACAATATTATTATCTTGCCATACACCGGCCCTTTACGTCTATTCATCATCAAAAACTTATAAGAACACCAAACACTTATATATATATATATATATATATATATATATATATATATACAAACTTTTTTTTCTTGAAATTTCGCTCACTCCAAAAACGACCCAGATCGCCCCACGTTGATTTAATTCAGTATATTTCCTAAGAAATAAAAGAAATGAAATTTAAAAAGGTATACGACCCAGATTACACTATTGAGGTTGTATAGCTTATTTGTGCGCGTATAAGGTGCCAATACATGGATGGCTAGGAAAATCTAAATGACCTAGATGGCTCTAACCATGGTGTATCGATCAACTATAAAGGACAAAGTCCATTCATTTGAAGTTATGAACTCCAATCATATGAAGTCAGTGGTACAAGGTAGAGAAAAACGACCTGTATTGATCCATACAGGTCGTTATAAAATCTAATCATTTGTAGTCAGTGGTACGAGGTAAAGCAAAACGAGTTGTATTGCTCCATACAGGTCATTTAGGGTTTTTTTTATGTCCAATCAATGCTGGACATGTGCTATACAACCTGTATCGAATTATACAGGTCGTTTAGGGCGATGTCCGGATAATTTTTTCCAGTGTCTAGAGAATAGGGCGTAGAAAATGTAATTTTTTGTAGCGTTTAATACTATAATATGCCTATATTATTTAAGGATTGTGTGATAGTTGCTGATCGGTCCGATCAACACTAATTGTTGACTCGGTCAATTGTTAGTGCGTTTGATTTACACAAAATTATGCATGACTCGGTCAGGAAGATCTGACTGAAGCACAAAATCTGGCTGACCCAATCTGTGATTTTCATTTTTCTGGCCGAGTCCATCAAGCTGACCGGGTCTTTCTGTTTACAAGCAAGGTATCACACACCCTTCGGTCGTATAAATGACATTTTGATCAATAATTCGTGGATCATGGACCCGTCGGAAATTAAAGTGGGTGCAGAATTATTTTTCGAGGAGAAGTTTAAGTTGGATGGCATGAGAAAACCTTCAATGTCCTGCGAGGGTATTAATTGCATCTCGGACCAGGAGGCTAGTATGCTTATTCCTTATTCTTCCATTTTCCTTGGAGGAGATTAAACGGGCGGTTTGGGATTGTGGTAACGACAAGGTCCAGGCCCGGACAGTTTTAACTTTGAGTTTCTCAAACATTTCTGGGATTTGTTGGCGAATGATTTTAAAGGGGCTCTTGATGCTTCCCATGGTGTGGGAGATTTTAGCAGATGTTGTATCTCCTCTTAAATTGTCTGATTTCTAAAAATGCCGACCCGCAAGTCTTTGAGTGTTAGAGCATATTCCTAGCTACAATGTGTCTCGTGTAATGTATCTAAGTGAGCATGTATATGAGTCCAAGGAGCAGCGTACCAGTTGGTACGCCGTATCAAATGGTAAGCACGTACCAATGGTACGGAGGTGGTACGCAACTCAGTTAGTGTCACTTATAAATAGGTTGACTAGCTTAGCATGTTAGAACTACTGGTCATATCATCTCCACTGAGTGTGTGTTTCTAAGTGTGTTCTAGAGAGAGAAACAAAAGCCTTGTAATTGTTTTCTTGGTGAATCAATAAAACAAAGCTTATTTACATTCTCGTGCACTAGATCGATTGGTTCATCCAGTAGTAAGATCGTTACTGTGTTTTACAAGTGGTATCAGAGCAAATCCAGGTTGCTCTGCTGGTTTGAATTGATCGAAACTTGATTTTTCTAGTGAGAGAAAGTGGGTTTCTATGGTTTTTCATCAAATTTCTCTAATTCCGAGTGTTTCCGAGGTAAAAAATGATTTCTGAGTGTTCCTAGTGAGTTTTCGCACCTTACTGATCCATATTCTAGCTCAAAACATCAAAAAACTCGAAATTTCGTCGATTTCAGTCTGGTCCGCCACTGGAAATTCTGGTCCGCCTCAAGAACAAATCTGGTCCGGAAGACAATCTTCAAATTTGGTACGCGGCAGTTTCAGCGGACCATTTGGTCCGCCCCGTACCATTTGGTCCGCTGGGTACATTTGGTCCGCTGGCAGTTTCTTAAAAGTTTCATAACTTTTGCATCGTAAATCGCTACGAGAGCCATAATTACTCAAATCGATCGTCTCGACGAGCTCTACATTGTTCGTTCAAAGTTGATTTTTAAAATCAAATTCTAACATCTCCGTTTTCGAGTTTGAAGTTTTGTTATCCAATTTCACAATTTTCAAAATGTATGCAATTGATGCATTTATTGAGAGACATAGTCAGAATGTGCCGAAGTTGATAAATCTTGAAGATTATCATGGTTGGGCAACAAATTTTAGAGCATATATTGTTGACTTGGATAAACGGTTATGGTTACCGATTTCAAATGAATATCGGTATCCAACAACTTTGGGTGGTTAGTGTAAGATGAGATGGAATTTTTCAATTGAAGAAAAGGAATCATACGATCAAAATGAAAAGGCCATAGCACTTTTTCGGTTAGCTTTGCCTATAACTCTTAGAAATCAAGTCAGAGATTATGGAAACGCAAAGCTGATATGGGATTTTGTAAAGAAACAGTGTGAAGAACATATGTCTACAATTACTCAGAAAACGGTTGATCAAAAGTTGAAGTTTAAAGGTAAAATTGAAGAATTAGAGAAGAAAGAAGCGAAGTTATCTAAAGAGAATAGTGCTCTGAGAAAGGAATTGGAGGAATGGAAAAATAAAATTCATGATGGTTACGAAGCAAAAATTCAACAGAGTGCATCTTCCTCGTGTACAACGTGTACTGATTTTGTTAAAATTAAGGAAGATTGGTTGAAAGAAAAAGAAGTGTTAATTGAAGAATGCAATAAAGCTAAAGCTAATGAAAAGGAAGCTGTTAAAGATTTTGATGCTTTATTTGCAAAATGTTATCCTCTTCAACAGAAATATGAAAATGTTAATAAAATTACCGTCGAAGCTGCTGATAGAATAATTCAACTTCAGGAGGAATTCACAAAGTTGCGTGATGAAAAAGGTGAGGTTCAAAGTCAAAATGATATTTTGAAAAAAGATGTTGCATATCATAAGAAACAGGTAGAGAAGGTTACTGCAGAAGTTCTTGCTGGGTGTGACAGAATGTATAGTCAAAAGCTTAAGTATAACGAGTTGTCTGAGCAATTGATTGCTTCTCAAAAGGAATTACTGGAAGCTAATACAAAGGTTTCTGCGATAAATATTGAAATGCTTGATCTTTAACGAAAACTTGAGAATTGCAATATATCAAGTGTGTTTCAGAATTATCTATATCATCTGGAACGAGATGGCAAACCAAGCAAAGATATTGCTAATCATGAAGTTCCTGCTCAAGTGATTGATTTGAAAAAGCCATCTAATGATGATTTAACCCAGAAGTTGCAAGATTATCCTGAAGGAGATGGTGTTAAGTCTAGAAAAATAAAGAAGTCAAAATCTAAAAAGAATAAAAAGGGGGTTGATTATTGCAAAGGATTGAAGTTTGATTTCAAGTCTACATTTCTTGATAAAGAAAAGATTTTTGAAGGAAATCCAGGTCATGTGAAGATTCCTGATTTTTCTGATATTGTGATTGATGAATCTTTACTAAATAAGGAAGTTGGTGTCAAAGCTATCAAAGATGAATTTTCTCGTCTAGCTTCACAAGGGCATTCCGTGAAAGAACATACTAAGCAGAAAAATGGTGGTTTGGGATATGAAGGAAAAGAAGTTCCGATTAATGATTCCAACAAGAAGAAGTTAAAAGATGAGCAGAAAAAGAAACAGAAGGTGTCTACAGAGAAGAAGCCTCAGTTTTGGAAGAAGAAAGTATCTTCACCATGTGCAGCTGAAAAAATTTCTTCTGAAGAGTCTTCTTGCATATCTGATGCTACACCACAAGGCGGTAAAAATTCAAGTTCATTTTATTCTGGTAAATCGAACGGGTTTTATCATCAAGATAAATTCTTTGGTTATGGAGATGATTCTGGTTTTTATGATTCTCCAAAATGTTTTCCAAAATTTCAGAAACCAAAGAAATTTAAACCTGTGATTTCAAAAGTTTATGATGAATGGTCGACTGGTCAGTTTGGAAAACCAATTTCAAACACTAAAACTAATCATCGACTGTGTTATGTTTGTCGTGAGAAGGGTCATTATGCAAATAATTGTCCTACGTCAACTAACAATTTATCATCAAATGCCAAACATACAAAGTATGTTGATTCTGATGGCATTATTTTTAGTGAACCAATGCCCAACACTACATTTTTCTGGAAAAAGAAACTTAAGACAGACAAGTTGGGTAGTAGTTCTGATTGTTACTCATCAGTTGACAATGGTTCACTAGAAATGTTAAAAAACCAAAACAAGAATGGAGACCAAAGGTTGTCTCAACAGCCAACACAGATTTTGTCGAAGACACTGAACGACCTATCACACATGAGGATGAGGGTCGGGGTTTTACAAACTTATTATTTTCCAGTGTGTGCAGGTATTTCAAGAAGACCTGTTAGTGATTGAAAGATTGCTGACAGTGGAATACTTGTGATTGATTTAAGTTAAAATGCATTGTTCTTATCTTTGAAACACAGAGTTTTACAAAAATCATTTTCAAAAATGTATCAGGTGTTGATCGGTCATTTAAATTTTTGTTTTTCATTTTCTTTCGTTCATATTTTTAGGGCGAGAAAAATTAAAAATTCAAAAAATAGTGTTTGTTTGAATTTTTAGGGGGAGAAATTGGAAAATATAAAAAAAATCAAAAATTGAGTAATTGATCCGACAAAAGCGAGAAATGATGGTACATCAGCATATACGTTATCTGCCATGGATAGATTAAGTCTAAAGGCTGTAGGTACTTGCGTAATCTGTGAATGTGCATGACTAATCTGATATCTGCAAGTAAGATATAAACATAAAGTTTGCCTGATGATCTTTGGTTATTTGCTTCTTGATGAATGCTGTGTGATGATTCAAAAAATAGAATAAAGAGATATCCTGATGAATGCATGTTTTCATTTTGAAAGATTTAAACTTGTTTGATTTTCTTTATTTTGTCAAACGATCGGACTTTCTCTGCGTATCGAAAGATCGACCTGATCGTTGTTCGTTTGACATTCTGCTTTATTTTTCTTGGTGTTTCGTATAATTCATCGGACGTTCTCTGCGTATACGGAAGTATCGACCTGATCGTTGTTGAATTATACAACTTCAACTTGTTTTGCTTTCTTATTTTCTCAAATACTTGGGCTTTCTCTGCGTGTCCACAAGACCGACCTGATTGCTAGGTATTTGAGGTTCTGCTTTATTTTTGCATGACTCATCAAGGATGATTAAATCTCTAAGAAAGTTGATTCTATATGATAAAAATGATGATTTGCCAGTATTTCTGATAGAGTGGAGGCCGAGTTATCAATGCATGATAAAAATTACCTTAAGCATATCTGAAAACGATAGAAAATGATTCGTACATGTTGAAATAAACATAATGGTTGTATTTGCGATTATCTTGGCTTGCATGCTGACTAAGACCGAAATTGAAATGTGCTAGATGCGTTATGTCTGATATGATCTCGTGTCGTGATCTTTCTCGCAAAATACCAAAAATAGAGTCTAATTTTGTATTGCACTTTATTTTTTCATTTCAGAAAAATCGGAAAAAAAATTTGGTGTGTTTTAGTATAAACTTCATAAAAGCGAAAAGATTTTCTTTCTTGTTTGTTTTCGACCGATCAACACAAGATACGAAAAACATTTTCAAATCATATATCTTGGATTCTCAAAGAGAAGTTTTGCGCCAAGATTAACTTATATTGACTTGAAAATGGAAAACCGCGTTTCTGTCTTCTGAAATTGCAGGTTGTGTGCTGTCAAGACTCAAGCATGGTGAAAGGGGGAGTATGAAGTAATTTTCACAAGTGGATCTTGAAGTTAAAAAAAAAATTTGATTAAAGAATGATCCAGCCATGCAAGCTCTATAGCTGACAAGAAATTTCAAGTTGAAGATCAGATGCAGCGATGCTGAAGATTGAAGTCTGAAGTTTAGTTAGCATAGCTACATTACACGTTAAGGAGGAGTTTGTTAGAGCATATTCCTATGCTACAATGTGTCTCGTCTAATGTATCTAAGTGAGCATGTATATGAGTCCAAGGAGCAGCGTACCAGTTGGTACGTTGTATCAAATGGTAAGCACGTACCAATGGTACGGAGGTGGTACGCAGCTCCGTTAGTGTCACCTATAAATTGGTTGACTAGCTTAGCATGTTAGAACTACTGGTCATATCATCTCCACTGAGTGTGTGTTTCTAAGTTTGTTCTAGAGAGAGAAACAAAAGCCTTGTAATTGTTTTCTTGGCGAATCAATAAAACAAAGCTTATTTACATTCTCGTGCACTAGATCGATTGGTT
Organism: Deinandra increscens subsp. villosa; assembly: GCA_039602395.1. Classification (NCBI taxonomy): domain Eukaryota; kingdom Viridiplantae; phylum Streptophyta; class Magnoliopsida; order Asterales; family Asteraceae; genus Deinandra; species Deinandra increscens. The sequence continues at coordinate 22,066,171 of JBCNJP010000015.1, forward strand.
CATCCAGTAGTAAGATCGTTACTGTGTTTTACATTGAGGATTTTCAACCGATTACTTTATTAAGGTGTATCCCTAAGGTTGTGTCTAATGTGCTAGCTAATAGAATCAAGTGTGTAATGGTTTCTATTATTTTCGAAAACCAAATGGCTTTTGTGGCCGGAAGAACTATTATTGATGGCCTGTTAATGGTGAATGAAGTCTTATCGTGGTTAAAGAGGATGAAGCTTAAGGCCATGGTGTTTAAAATTGATTTTAATAAGGCGTATGATAACGTCGATTAGGATTTCTTGGATTCCATTCTATCCCAATTGAATTTCCCAGATCGTTGGAGAAAGTGGGTCCATGGTGTGTTAAAGGCTTCGAGATCTTCCATCCTTGTTGAAGGATCTCCTTCCGATGAATTTTATGGTTTCAAGGGTGTTTATAATCACAATGGAGGCTTTCCACTGGATGATGTCGAAGGCGGAAAGTATTGGGATTTTTCATGGGAGTCGACTTCCCAATGAAGCTCCGAGGATATCACATATTTTATTCGTGGATGACACGATGGTGTTGGGGGGAATGGTCGAACTTGAATTTTGTGAATCTTAGAAGATTATTATGGGCTTTTTCAATTGTTTCGGGTATGCGGGTTAACTTGAAGAAGTGCGGATTGACGGGTATAAACGTGATTCAAGGTGAAGTTATTAAAAAGTCCGCAATGCTCGGATATAAAGCTTGTGACACCTCTTTCGGTTATCTTGGTTTGCCGGTCGGAGCCAATATGAACCATAAGAAGAATTGGAGCAAAATTGTTGACATTTTCCAAAAACGGCTTTCGGGGTGGAAAGCTAAGCATTTGTCCATGGGTGGGAGATTGTTGCTAATTAAATCATGTAACACCCATATCCGACCCATTTACAAAACCCCACCTGAATTTGAACTTGTCACACAAATCGAATTTTGATTTAACGATTACCGGAAGAATTCGTCTAAACTATACATTTAAATTATGTTCGGGATATTCCATAATCGTTTAAAACAAAAATATAGTGATTTTCAGTTTTTTACGCGATTTCGGTATTCGATTTATCGTTTACCGGGAATCTCAGGGTTTTTATCTCAAAATATATACTTTGGAATATCCTACAATCATTTTATAACATTAAAAACCAATTAGGTAAATTACAGAACAATTTTGTTAATTAAAACGCAAATAAATAAATTTACAATTTTCACATAATTTCGTTAATAACCGGGAATCACGTAAATTTCAAAAATCATATTTTAATGTTCCTTAGTGTTTTATAAGGTTAGTATAAGTTACTCGTAAAATTTTAGAGGTTATCGAGTTAAAACGAGCTCAAACGGTTAAAAAGAAAAAAAAATTAAATAAAACAAAGTATCCTGGACCCCCCCCCCCCTTGCGTATCGCGAGGGGATATCCCTGGTCTGTCACGATACGCGAGACCTTCGTCTATGCTGAAAATCTTCTTGGTCATTTTATTGGCCACGAATCCATTACTTGCAGCCCAGAAGTCGCATAAATCGTGTCGTTTTTGCTTAATTACTCACCATAGGCACGTGTATTACCCTCTTGCGGTTCTATGGAGTAAAAATACTCAATCAAACACTCCAAATCTCTCACCAATTTCTCTCATCTTCTTCATAAAAACCCTAAAACGCATTCGAAGCTTGTTCCTCCAAATTCGCTCGATCCAGGAGTGTTGGTGCAAAATATGTGTGTCGTGTGTGGATCAGTTAGTCACGTTAGTTTTGTTAGTTGTTTTAGTTAGAATGGTTAAATCATGATATAGGGTAGTTTGTGTCATTCTATTATGTTCGAGGGCTATAGGAGTGTAATTAATGAATCTCACAATTGAGATTCATTTAACTGCATTTGAATTGAAATCCTGCGAAGCATCTAAAGGAAGTCCGAACTCTATGTTCGGAAATCATGATCTGCCGCCGAACCCTCAAGTTCGGATCTCACAATCTGGATGTTATATATAGTGAGCTGTGGAGTTCGGAGGAAAAATAGACCTCTCGAATAACCGTTTTCCCGAGTTCAATTACAAGAGGAGGAGTTTTTTATCTTGTTTTTTTAGAGATTTCTGAATCTAGAATCATGTTTAGATGCTGTAAACGAGTCCAAATCATGTAAACATTGATCGATTTGAGCTATAAACGAGTGTTATTTACTTGTTCGTTTTCTTCGTATTCGGGTTAACATTCGGTACGATTTCGGTGTACAAATCACTAGATCCGACGCTCTATGTGTTTTTCAATTGCTATCAAAGCATTCCAGGCGTGATTCTACACCGTTTTTTGATCAAAATCTGGATTAAATTGATGAATTTGGTTCGAGTTTGACTTTTACGAAGTCAAACTGTGAAGTTTGATTCTAAAATTGAGCCTCGATTCGAGTTTGTTTGTGCTGTTTCTTGATTCCAGTCGTTTTAGTATATCAACACAAGCCTATAGCAAGTCTCAGATCTGATTTTGGTTGAGTTTTGTTCGAATTCAAATTTTCACAGGAAGTTTGTGTGTTCTTCATGGTTCAACAATGGTGAATTCGTTAATTCTCGATCATTTTGGATGAAATCAGTTGATACAAGTTCCTTTCGATCATACAAAGCTATTGCAACTATCTGTTTTCAATTTGGTTAAGTTTTGAGAAGATCACAAAATCACCACCTTTGTCATTCGCCGGAGGTCTTTTGTTCGATGCTCAAAGCTTCTCAAAACATAGCAACAATGGTGCTAGTTTGATTCTTCTCGTCAATACGAGTTCAACGCAACTTTCGGAATCGAATTTGGTTGAGAATTGCGAAAGATATGACGGTTTGAAGTTGTTGGTGGTGATATTCATAACCCGCCGGAAAAACTCTCCGGATTCTTCTCTTCTTCGTCGGAAATAGGAAAAATGTGCCGGAGGAAGAAATATGTCGACTATTTTGTCTTTATTATGCAATTTTTCAACTTTTACCCTCTAGTTTAAACATTTACAATAATAGTTTCAAAGTTTCTTAAAAAAAAAACTAAAACATTCTTTTTCTTATAAAAAATATTCATAAGAATTTTAGTAAAAAAAATACATTTTTAATAAGATTTATAAAACACAATTAAAAAAATTACACAAGTTTTTGTGTTCGTTGAATTGTTTCGTGAACGCAAAATATTTTTGCGTTTGTCGAATCAGTTAACAAACATAAAATTTGTTCGTGTTTGTTTTTGTTTTTACCGTGTTATTTTTCCGTTGCTATTTCCTTTTCTTAAATCAAAACAAAAACTATAAACATTTTGTCTTTCAAAGTTTGTTTTTCTTTAAAGAAAATATTTTAAAAAATTATACAAATTTTTTTTTTTGAGAACTTGGCTTTAGGATTTCAATTCGGTGATTTTACAAAATTCAAAGTTCAAGGTACAAGATTCAATGATTGATATTTTTCTGGTATACTCACGATGAGTAAAGTTCAATCAAGTTCGGTGCTTCCCAAATTATTAAAATATGAAGATTATCATAATTGGAAAAAGAAGTTTGAAGCCTATGTTGATTCTACTGATAAAGATTTGTGGATTCCGATTAAAAATGGGTATACTTATCCACAATTTAGTGGAGTACCTAAGATGCGACGGGATCTTTCCTATGAGGAAAAGAAAAGTCTTTAAAAAGAACAACAAGCTTATGAGATTCTTTCCATGGTCTTATCACAAGATGTATTCAATCAATTCAAGATGTGTTTTAGCTCAAAACAGTTATGGGATACTTTAAAATTAAGATGTGAAGATAACTGTTATGATTGGGGAAATACGTTTACGAATCAAGCTGCTTTTGTTTCACATACTGAAAAATTTGATGATATGGCAGAAGTTCAAAAAGATGGGTTTTCAAAATATGAAGCTATTGAGAATAAATTGAAGCTTAAACATGAGAATGCAGAGTTAATTGCAAAAGTTTCAAAACTGACTGAAACAAATGATGACTTGATGAAGGATGTTGAAAAATGGAAGAAAGAAGCGAATGACATGGCAGCAGTTTTTGATGATTTGTTTGCAAAATCAAAGATCAAACTTGAAGGTCTAGAAAAGGAAGTTGCTGATCTTACTGCTAAAGAATTAGGTCATCAAGAGGATAACACGAAGCTGTTAGATGCTAAAGCTGAATTGCTTCGTGAAAACAAGCTTTTAAAGCAGAATGTTGAGATTTATAAACAAAAATGGGAAAAGGTTGTTCAAGAAACATATGATTCTCATGATCAGTTGCGGAGAGAAAAGTTTACTCTGAATAGAACAACAGAAGAACTTATTGCAACAAAAAAAGAGTTAGCTGAAGCGCAAAAGAAAATTGCAGACATGAAGATTGAGGTTCGTGATTTCAAAAGACAGTTGCATAATCTCAATAATTCATCGTCTTTCACAAATTTTTTATGCAAAAAGGAGAATTTTCAACAGATTTTCAGTAATGTTATTCTGAAAAGTGTTCCACCTCCTGTGGTTATTGAAAACTCTATCAATATTTTGAAAGAAACAGAAGAAGTTCATGATTATTCGAAGTTTGCTGATACAAAGTCCGAAAACAAGAAGAAGTTGAAATTTCAGAAGAAAAAGGTTGAAGAAAGATTTAATTCAAGCAGCGTTCCTAAGTTTGATTCAAATTCTACATTTCTCGATAAGGAAAAGGTTTTTGACGGCAATCCAGGAAAAGTGAAAGTTGACAAATTCTCGGAGATTGTGATTGATGAATCATTGCTTTCCAATAAAGATGATTTAAATGCCATCAAGGATGAGTTCTCTCGACTTGCTTCACAAGGTTATGAGAAACCTAAGTCGGTACCAGATAAATCTAAAAAGAATGGTGGTCTAGGATATGAAAGCAAAGACGAGAACGTGAATGTTGGAAATGATCTCCAACATGTGCTTGAGATAGAAGAAATTATGGAGGATATCAAGGTTCACAAAGAAAAAGAGATTCCACTTGAGAATCATATCTTGTGTGAACCTGATGCTGATTTTCTGTCAACAAATTCTAAGTTAGAGAGTCTAGAGAGTGATTCTTCTCAACGTTCTACAATGTCAACAGAATCCATGTCATCTCCTAAGTCGGTTGATAGGAGAGCTTACTTTTACTGTAACAAGACGGGACATGTGATTCGTGATTGTGCTACTCGAAAAAGGTTTTCATGTGGTTCATTTCGATCACCATCATCCGATTTGATGATTCTCAATGAGGTACTTGTTAGACAAATTCAGCAAAACCAACGAAAACCAGCTTATAAGAAGTCGGTTATTGGTAAAACCTCAAATTATGATGATTGGTCACCACAATTTTCAAAACAAAAATAATTTTTCCAAAATGAGTTTAAAATGCCTTACTCAAATGATTTTTCTTACTATGGGCCTAGACAATATCACCAACGTCATACAAAATCTGAGAAAATGTTAGTTGGTGAGTTTTTAAACATTGTTTCCAACTTGTCACGGTATGTAAATGATTCTGATTCGCATCGGGCAAAATCGTCTAAACCATTTTGTTCTTGGAGACAGAAAATGGCAACCTCGGCGGGAAACAATTTTGTTGAGGATACGAGACGACCCAAGCCGGTTTGGGTTCCCAATTTTAACTAAAAATTGTTGAGGTTGTGTGCAGGATGCTTCAAGAAGGCATATTAGCAATTGCGGGGTTGTTGATAGTGAAGTATTTTGCCTAAGTTAGCGCTTAACAGAGTTGAAATTTCACAAAATTTTTGAGAAAATGGTTTTCAAAATCTAAAAATGCGAGGTATCCGTGTTGATCGATCAATTTTATTTTCTTTCCTTTTACTTTCTTTCATATTTTTAGGAGGAGAAAAAATTGAAAAATTCAAAAAATAGAGTTTGTTGTATTTTGGGAGGAGAAAATGCAAAATATTAAAAAAATGAAAAATGCAAAAAGTATGAGAAAAATAAAAAATGAGAAATTAATCCAACACAAGATGAGAAATGATGGTACATCAGCATACGTTATCTGCCATGAATAAAGTAGAAAGAAAGGCTGCAGGTACTTGCTTGACTTGACTGAATGTGTTGAGTAGTCTGATATATGCGAGTATGATATAAAGATAACGATTGCTTGATAATTATGGTTACAAATCATGATGGGTACTGTGCATATCTGGCAAAATAAAATGAGAAAATACCAAAAATAGAATAAAGAGATGTTCTGGTGTATGCTTGCTTTATTTTGAAAAATTTCAACTTGTTTGATTTTCTTTATTTTGTCAAACGATCGGGCTTTCTCTGCGTATCGAAAGATCGACCAGATCGTTGTTCGTTTGACGTTCTGCTTTATTTTCTTTGGTGTTTCGTATAATTCATCGAACTTTCTATGTGAGTATGTGAGTACCGACCTGATTGTTGTTGGATTATACAACTTCTGCTTTATTTTACATTTCTTATTTTCCTAAACAATCGGACTTTCTCTGCGTGCCTACCGGCCGACCTGATTGTTGTTTGTTTAGGGTTCTGCTTTCTTTTTGCAAGAAACACCATGAACTTGATATCTCTGTGGCATTTGATTCTGTATAAGCAAGTTTACAATATCAGTATGAGAAATCTGCTGCGAGTAACTTGGCTTGAATAAAAGAAAATACAAAAACATGAAATAAGCAGTTTGCCAGTATTCCTAATTGTGTGGGTACCATGTTATCAATGCTCGATAAATACACTAAATTTTATATCAGAAATCTATAGACGATGACCTGCTGTAGCTGAAATAAACCAAATGGTTGTATTCTCAGTCAGCTTGGCTTGCATGCTTAGTATTTTTGAAATTGCAGTGTGTACGATGCGTTATGTCTATATGATCTCATGTTATATCTTTCTCACAAAAAACAAAAATAGAGTTTAATTCTATATTGCATTTATGTATTACTTTATAAAAGATCAAAAAGATTTTCAGTGTGTTTTGATATAAACTTTGTAAAAATCCAAAAAGATTTTCTTTCTTCTTTGTTTTTGATCTGATCGACACGGGATACAACAAATTTTCAAATCTAAATGTCTTGGTTTCTCCAAATGAGGAGTTTTGCTTCCAAGATTAAAGTTATGTTTGGAAAAGAAAAACTGCTCTTCTGTCTTCTGAAGACTGCAGGTTGAAATCATCAAAGTCTTGCAAATACTGATCTCAGAATGAATTGCAAGCATGGTTATGAAGTTGTCAAAGAGTTCATTATTTTCAGAAATGGTTCAGTTGACACAATCATGTTCCTGTCATGCCTACCCTAAAACAACTAACAACAGATTCAAAAAGTTTGAAGATCTGATACAGCACACGTCAAGGGGGAGTTTGTTGGTGCAAAATATGTGTGTCGTGTGTGTATTAGTTAGTCACGTTAGTTTTGTTAGTTGTTTTAGTTAGAATGGTTAAATCATGATATAGGGTAGTTTGTGTCATTCAATTATATTCGAGGGTTATAGGAGTGTAATTAATGAATCTCACAATTGAGATTCATTTAGCTGCATTTGAATTGAAATCCTGCGAAGCATCTAAAGGAAGTCCGAACTCTATGTTCGGCAATCATGATCTGCCGCCGAACCCTCAAGTTCGGATCTCACAATCTGGATGTTATATATAGTGAGTTGTGGAGTTCGGAGGAAAAATAGACCTCTCGAATAACCGTCTTCCCGAGTTCAATTACAAGAGGAGGAGTTTTTGATCTTGTTTTTTTAGAGATTTCTGAGTCTAGAATCATGTTTAGATGCTGTAAACGAGTCCAAATCATGTAAACATTGATCGATTTGAGCTATAAACGAGTGTTATTTACTTGTTCGTTTTCTTCGTGTTCGGGTTAACTTCGGTCCGATTTCGGTGTACAAATCACTAGATCCGACGCTCTATGTGTTTTTC
>JBCNJP010000015.1:22074537-22108024 GCA_039602395.1 Deinandra increscens subsp. villosa
AAGAAGCTCTCTGAAGCTGAATATCTACAGGACACCATCATTAGGTATGCTTAACAATAAACTATCTCAGTTTTTGATAATATTGTGTCTAAGTATGATTTCTAAAAATGTATAAAAATTAGGGTTCTTGAGCTTGTTTTGCTAAAATCGGGTTGGAATTAGGGTCTGAATTTTCGTAGGTAATCCTAAAATAATGTGTTTCAAGAAAGCCCTAAGTTAATTTCAAGTTTTGGGAAGGTTTGATATTTCATCTAAAAATCGGTCAAAACTAGGGTTTTAGTAACGTTGTTCTGCCCAAATTGAGTAAACGGTGTTGAATTAAGGTTTGATATTTTGAGCAATATTATAATATATTATAATAAATTAAACCCTAAGTTTATACAATTTTATAAAATGTTTTGATATTTATTTAATAAATACGTCAAAATTAGAGTTTTGCATATGGTTATTTAATATTAAACAATCTGGGAGGTATCGGGACTTGATTTTTTATATTAAAACATATTTATATATATTTAAATATTTATGGGTCTAAAGTTGATGAAATAAAATATTATCATTGATTTCCCGATAAAGGGTAAAATGGTCTTTTTAAATCAAATAAGACATAACTCTCCTTAAGTTCATCGTCTCCTTAGAACTATAAACATTATGATTCCCCGTATTCATTTAGCATGTTCGTTCCATTAGGATAATCTCCGAATTATTATCTCTCGCAATTGGTTATATCTCTCGTTTCCGATCTACTTATCAGGTGAGTATTCATTAAAATCCCCCTTTCTTTTATAATGGCATATGACTCAATATTCAATTCGTATTATCATTTCTAATGGTGATTCATTCGAATGATAATCCGACTTGTGAGAATTGTTTATCAGGTGAGTATTCTTTAACCTTTTTGGGGTGTAACATGTATCTCTATTCAAAATTATTTCTTTAAACGTTACGCGATTATATGTTGACTGAATGAATTATATGTGGAATTGTTTATGGAAATCTCAATGTGCGAGTCTACCTCCTTGTATTCCAGTCTACCTCTATATGAGGAAATTATGCCATCCTTATGTAACAGTCTACCTCTATATAAGGAAATTATGATCTGAAGTCTTAGATGATTGAAAGTTTGTTATGATTACTTATTTATTTTATTTCATTAACTGATTGACTGTATATCAGAATGTATCTTTTATCACATATATCGCATGTGTTAAAATATATTTTATAAACTTGTGTTTACTCACCAACTACTTTTGAAGTTGACACTTGATTTTATACATGTTGTAGGAATTTATACTTAAGCGTAGATGTGATCACGATAGGATTGCTGGACCTAGATTAAAGACTTTAAATCAGTATGATATGTATTTCTGCATGTTAAGTTTTATTGTACAATATCTTAAATTGATTAAGAAAAATGGCATGTTTAAGTATTTCAACTTAATTTAGTTGTCATGTGCATCTGGACAATCATTGCGCCCCGACATATTCCGCCATCGGTTGGGGTGTGACGAATCAGTCCTTGATTGTTTACCGAATTACATTTTCTCTCTTTTCCGGGCTCCCACGGAGGTTCTCAAGTCTCTTGAGAGCATCCATTTTAATTTTTAATGGGGTGGGGACCTTGAAAAAAGAAAGATTCATTGGGTTAGCCGCGAAAAAATTTATGTCCTAAGGAGAAAGGTGGTTTGGGTTTATCATCTCTTAAAAATGATTAGATTGTGCCTCCTTGAAAAGTGGGTTTGGCGCCTCAAATCGGAGCCGAATCACTTGTGGAATAAGGTCATTAATGGGATTCACTCAAAGCCTGGGCTGGATCTCTTTGTCCCTTTGAGTTCAAGGGCTTCTGGTGTTTGGCAAGGAATTATAAAATCGTTGGAGGAGCTCTCAAATGTTGGGTTTAGCATGCAAAACAGTTTGGTGATGGAGAAACGGGTTTCGAAATGGAATACGGATCCGTCGGGTGCCTTCTCAACCAAATCTCTACGGGCGGTCTTAACAACTTTGGAGAATAGCAGTAGGCCTTTTAATTTTGATTGGTGCGGGTCTGTTCCGTTGAAGATTAATCTGTTGGCTTAGAGGGCTTTGCACGATCGGCTTCCAACTCGTGAGACGCTTAGTCACCGAAACATGGATGTGGCTAACATGGAATTTGGCTTATGCAGGGAAGGAACGGAGTCGGTCTTACACATCTTCACTGGATGTGCTTTCTTGGACCAAGTTTGGCAGATTTTGGTGATGTGGTGTCGGCTCCCGGGGGTGGTCGCCTTCTCGGTGGCAGACGTGGTTAATATCCATAAAGAAAGTCATCTTCCAGAGCATAAGACAAAAGCGGTGAATATTATATTCCTTACTGGGCTTTGGTGCATCTGGATTGAGAGAAACAAGGCATTTTTTAATCACCGTCCCCCATCGATTCAAAGGGTGATTAGCGAGATCAAGGTTTGGAGTTTCTTATGGCATGTCAACCGTTGTAAAACTCAGCCCATTAGTTCGGCTGAATGGTCCTCATTTTCTTTGTAATGATTCTTCTTTCTCGGACTCTAGCGTCTTGCTAGTAAGTTCCCTTTTTAATAATATTGCCGTTTAAAAAAAACACCCTCTTATGTGGTATAGTCTATAGGGTTCCCCAAAAACACATAATGTGTATATGCATGTGAATGTTTTTAGTTTTAAAGTGAATATAAAATCATGAAAAGAATGAGGCTATATATGATTAAAAAGGTATTATATAAAAAGATTACCAAGGTTTAAGGAAAAAGAGTAAAATATGTGACATTTTATGATTAATCTTTGAATAGACTTTTTAGAGTGTTTTAATTTAGTTATTTACATACACACTCACATATAGAAAAAACTTTCGTTTGGATGTTGATAACCTGATATTCGGTGTGTGAATCAAACATATTCGATTTTCATTTATAAAATTTGTTATTGATTGATTTGACCTAAAGTACAGTAAATTGATGATCGTAAAAGTGTTTATATATTAAATTATTTGATTATTTGATAAATCAAAACAAATACAATGACCCTTATAAGTACATTAGATATCCTCCCTATCTAACTTTTCTAGTGAAAGCAATGTGGAGAGCTAAGGGAGTTAGTTCACATTACTCAACCAGAAGGTTTTGAAAAACGAGGTGAAGAACGTAAGGTTTATAAACTAACAAAGGCCTTATATGGCTTGAAGCAAACGCCCAAGAGCCTAAAATACCAAACTAGACCAAGTCCTACAAGATATGAAGTTCACTGTTAGCATCAGATAGTAGAACATAGTCATTTAAATAATATTGGAATATATTATTGGGGTTAATTGATAAGTAGCTCTAATTAATCTAATGGGCCCGTAGACTTATACTAGAAACCCTAATCTAATATATTCCAATAATTTGAAATTCGTCCAGAACATCTTAGTCCATTATCTTGTCAATATTCTTCTATGTTTTGGTCTGTGGATCCGCTGCTAGACTGAGCCGATGATGGGCATGTATGGTTGTCTTATAAAGCCTCCATTCCATCCATATATGTGTTGTTGTTTGATGAGCTCAAGAAACTTGAGTTCGGTGTTGCTGGTTTCGAATATATATCATTAGCTTGGTCTTCAATACTGTGAATATTGCTTGGTTGGGCATCGTCTCCCACTATTGGGTGAATTGGTCCCAACCCCATATCAATAGTATTTCCCCAAACCATCTTGAACATACCCTGTTCTTCTTTGTCTTTATCTGACTGTTCCCAACTCCATCCTCTCTTCTCATCAAACTCCACATCACGGCTAACAGTGGTCTTTCGAGTTACCAAGTTGCATAACTGACACGCCTTAGAACCTAGCTCGATTCCGAGGTGTACTAGTGATTTTGATATGTCGTCAAGCTTCTGGTTCAACCTTTGCATAAGCTCTACATCCATAAACCCTTAAGTGTCCAAGATTCGGTTTTCTTTTCTTGAGACACTCGTTTGGAGTTTGGTCCTTTAGAGATCTTTTGGAACCCGATTGATTAAGTACGTTGCATGGCGTACCGCCTCTTCCCACATATAGGTTGGTAGCTTCATAGCTTTAAGAATACTTTTATTAATTTCCAATAAGGTCCGGTTATAACGTTTCACTACACTGTTTTGTTGCGGTGTATATGGAACCGTAAGGTGACATGCAGTCCCGTGTTTATCACAAAACTTTTGGAACTCAAAGGATGTAAACTCTCCCTATTAACTATATTTAATGATAGAATGTGAAGAGTTGTAATTATTTTTATTCATTTATATCTTGTAAATGTATTCTGTATATATTGATGGTTATCCCTCAATTTGGGATCATTGAGAAAACTAATCAGAATCGTTATCAATTTACTGCAGGTTTGGGTCCTCAATACATAAGTTTTACTTCTGTTGCTCGATCTACTAGGCCGGTTCCACCATTTTTGGACCTCCTTGCTCAAGCTGAAAGTCATGAGGTGCTTCTCCGCACCATAAACGGTCCGAGTACACCACCCGCTGCCTTTGCTGTTGAGTCCTCTAGGGCTCCTCGTCGGGGTGCCCAGGGTCGCAATAATCGTGGAGGATACCGTAATTATCGCAATCGTCAAAATCATGGCCGTGGCTATCAAAGTAACAACAATCGTAACAATCGCAATCCCAATCCCGTTCATGACCCGTCCCAACTTTGTGGGCTCAATGGTCATAAGGCTAACAATTGCCCAACCCATGTCTCCTATGCTACCAGTGAAGCCCACCTTGCCAATACGTTTCATAATCAATGCAATGTCAATCCTTCAAACTCTAGTTGGTATGTGGATTCGGGAGCCACGGATCACATGACTCACACTCCTGGTAATATCTCTAACACTATGAACATTAATGGCCTTGCTAAAGTAATATTTGGAGATGGAAAGTCTTTACCCATCTCACACACAGGTCACACTATTATTGGTGACCAACTTAAATTAAATGATGTTTTGGTGGTCCCTCATATAACGAAAAATTTGATTTCAGTAAACAAACTCACCATGGACAACAATGTTGATGTTATATTTTCTCAACAAAACTTTTGTATTCAGGATCGGCAAACGAGATAAATCCAAGCCCGGGGACAATGTAAGGATGGCCTATATGTGTTGAATCAAGCTCCTCAAGCGTTGGTGACTTCATCAAATAAAGCTTCTTATGAGTTATGGCATTCTCGTTTGAGACATGTGTCCACTAATATTATTACGTTATTAAATAAACTTGGTCTTGTGCAAGTGACATCCATTTTGCCTAAACCGGTTGTTAACGAATCTTGTCAAATGTCCAAAGGGCATCGATTACCATTTGAACAGAACGCTAAACGAGCTTCCTTTTCCCTTGACATAGTGCATTGTGATTATGGGGACCATCCCCAATTATGTCACACGAAGGATATAGATACTATGTGGCGTTTGTGGATGATTACTCTAAATTTACTTGGCTTTACCCATTACAAACGAAGTCAATGTTCTTTACCATATTATCGGTATTTACAAAATTCGTTCAAACACAATTTTCTCGAAAAATCAAAATATTTCAAAGTGATGGGGGTACAGAATTTGTCAATAACCAAGTTAAGAATTTTTTTGAGGATAATGGGACTTTTCACCGCCTTTCGTGCCCTTATACTCCCCAACAAAACGGACGGGTCGAAAGGAAACATCGACACATTGTTGAAACGGGCTTAGCCATGATGTTCAATGCCAAGGTCCCTGCTCAATACTGGGTCGAAGCCTTTAGTTCTGCTGCCTACGTTATTAATCGACTTCCATTACAACCTCTTGCAAAAAAATCCCCGTTTGAGCTCCTCTACAATTACGCCCCTAATTATAACAACTTTCGAACATTTGGATGTCGTGTCTTTCCTTACCTACGAGACTACTATGAGCATAAGCTATCACCCCGGTCTCTACCATGCATTTTTCTGGGCTATGCATCTCAATATAAGGGATATCGGTGTCTCAAACCAGACTCGAATCGAGTTTATATCACCCGACATGCACGATTGGATGAATGCAGCTTCCCATTTAATGCCAATTCTGGAAATTCAATTAATTGTTCACTTAATTTAACATCCTTTATTGAAAATGTGGACACTGGTTCTCCTCGTGAAACTCCATGCCCACCTCAAGTGCCAAGCCTAACAACCCATCGATGTGGTCTTTGTCTTGAGGATGACAACCCTCGCTCTGGGCTTCCACCCAGCCCGTCTTTGCCTCCTGAAGCCCACCCGGACAACCCACATGCTCAACATATTGAAGTTTCGGTGCCGTCTACCGAAACACCCGTGCTTGTTCCTACTACCTCGTCACAAACAACCAGCCATCCTATGATCACTAGGGCGAAAGCGGGGATCTTTAAACCAAAATATTGAGCCAACTTTGCTCACACCGGTAGTCATTCTCTTTATCATGCTCTCTTTTCTCAAACAGATCCGACGAGCTTCAAAATCGCTGCTAAAGATTCTCAATGGGTGGCGGCTATGAGGAAGGAAATGTCTGCTCTTTATCACAACAAAACATGGACTCTTGTTCCTCGCCCCAATAACACTAATGTTGTTGGATCAAAATGGTTGTTTAAAACTAAATATCGTTCGGACGGTTCCATTGAACGTCACAAAGCTAGGCTTGTCGCACAAGGCTTTACGCAAATTGAAGGTCTAGACTACTCTCAAACATTCAGTCCGGTTGTTAAAGCTGCTACCATCCGGATTGCCTTATCTTTAGCCATGATTAATGGGTGGAGGTTGCATCAGTTAGATGTAAATAATGCCTTTCTACATGGGGCACTCGATGAACAAGTTTTTATGGAACAACCACCAGGCTTTGTCGACTCAAAATTTCCCCACTATGTGTATCGTCTCAACAAAGCCCTTTATGGTCTAAAGCAAGCCCCTCGGGCCTGGTTTCATCGCCTCAGCTCCTTCCTCACTCAACATGGCTTTGTCTGCAGCCGGGCTGACCCGCCTTTATTTGTGTTTAAAAAAGGCACATGTATCATATATCTTCTTGTTTATGTGGATGACTTATTATCACCGGCAATCAAGAAAATGTCATCTCATCCTTTGTTGCCAAGCTTAACTCTGAATTTGCAACTAAAGATTTGGGAGATTTAAGTTACTTCCTTGGCCTGGAAGCAACTCATCACAATGGAGAGTTATTTCTCAGTCAATCTAAGTATGCGCGTGACATTCTTGACAGAGCTCGCATGCTTGAAGCCAAACCTGCCATGACACCTCTTGCCTCAAATGTTGTGTTTACTACCTCCGGTGAGCCCTTTCATGATCCTACCTTATATCGGTCTCTTGTTGGTGCCTTGCAATACCTAACGATCACGCGACCTGACATATCGTATGCTGTTAATCAAGTAAGCTAATTCTTGCAGAACCCCACCATCATTCACTATCAACATGTAAAGAGGATCCTTCGATATGTTAAAGGCACCATTGACTTTGGCCTCACATTTCGTCGATCATCTCATCGTAACATTCTTGGGTACTCTGATGCTGATTGGGCTAGGTGTATCGTGTGGTAATCCGTCTTTTCAGGTCCTTTCTTGATTTAACCTAAACCTAAACTGTAATAAATGTTGGATGAACCTTTATGTGTTCGACTTGTGTTGACCTTAGCGACTATGGTTTGTGTAACCATCACTATACGAGCATGCACTTGAGTCTAAACGTTTAGTATTCTATGATTTTATGTAAATCATATGTCGTGATTCATGTGAACGTTTTGTCATTTTATGTGACAATTGAAATTATGATTTTATGTGAGATTCTTATACATATATATATTAATATGATTTATCCTATGATTTTATGTGACAAATGTCATATAACCAATGTATTATTCTATGATTTTATGTGAACTTAAAGTATATAGTTATAGATTTATATTCGCGATTTTATGTGTGCAAATCAAGGTTTATATTTTAGACGTCACACGTTAGACATATGCACGTTAGTCATTCCCTAAGTTAATTCCGTTAACCACGTTAGCTTTGATTAATCTTTTTCAAACTTCAAGGGACCAATTCTGCTATTCTCTAAACTCCCTTTTATTAAATAAAACCTACAAGGACCGGTGTTGTAATTATCTAAACTTGGAAAATAAATTGTAAAAGCTAGAGGGACTAATTTCGTCAATTGGCAAAAGTGAAATTAAAGAAATTATGTAACCGACGTCTGTCGGAGTCAGTCGAAGACGCTTTCGCTTCTGGTAACCCCGAGCATTTATCGAATCGAATTAACCTCCCTAAGTCCATCGTTTGATATGATTGATAGTCCCACAACTCTTTCCTTCTCTCTCATTTTTCTCTGGACCATCGCAAACCATCACCGAAGACATGAAATGCCGGCCACAACACCACCGCCTGACCACCGATCGATCACTGCCTTGTGATCGTAATCTTCTGTTGAGCACCATAGATCACCACAAAGCTTAGTCAGAACTCTGTTCAAGCATCACGGTTCGTTTCCGCTGATCAAGCATCATGGTTCGTTTCCGGCAACGAGATCGGATAAGGGCTCGGGTCCATCACCGCCATCACTGTTGGTTTCTCTTAGCCCCGAGGTAATTATTTCTCCAAGTTTTTCGCATGTTTTTTTTTTGTGTGTTTTATTTCGCGTCTTTACGGTTTTCCGGTGAACGGAAGTAGCTCCGGCGAGATTAGGGTTTCTAATGAAGAAGATGACATATGCACGTGTTATATATTATTTCTTCTGGTTCACAACACGATGATGCAAGTAGCCCGATGGTCAGAAGTATTTCTATGGACCGAGAGGTCCCTTGTTCGAATCCTGGCCTCCGAACTCCTTATTTGTTTTATTTTAAAACTCGGTTCTCTAGCCTTTGGGTAACTAAAAATAGATTTTTATCAAATCTGTTAACAACTGGTGATGTAGCCCAGTGGCTAAAACCCGTGACATGCAAGCTGGAGGTCACGGGTTCGAACCCAGTGACCCCCATCCTTCTATTTGTTTTTTTTGGGACTTTTCTTGACTCAAAAGCTATAACCAATCGTTCTTTATGTCATTTTGAACCCGCAGAATTTCTCGTAGGCTCGTTATCTTGATCGTTATCTCATGTGTTTATATAAATGAAATGAACGTATAAGTAACCTTTGCACTTGTGTAAAAATATACGTAGTTATCGATATAAATGTTCTAAACATTAGATTTATATTCACATAAATATTAATAAATCCATAAGTACATTTTAGAGTACTCGATACTGATGTAACTATTTTTTTGTTACGATATATATATATATATATATATATATATATATATATATATATATATATATATATAAACATATTTTCCTAAACGATTTCATGAACCTATATTGTTAATAAATAATACACTCTCGTCGACTTTTGTGATCATTGTGATTTTTGGCAATGTGCCAACCTTCGACGTGTTTCGGTCTTAGTGATTCTCCTCGTGTCATCTTATGACATTATTTATTTTTCTTGTTGGTCTAGACTTGGTCATTTTAGTCGAACACACACACTTATATCATTATACTCGTTAGGTGTTTGGTAAAGTACACAAGACCTGCTAGTTGCTACTTGCTGATATTATTTATCTGGAATTGCTGTGCACTCTAAGGTGAGTTTCACGACCCCATTTTACTGTTTTAGTCCTGTTGGGGGAGATTAACATGCATGATTTACACAACTGAGATAATTAGACTTTTATATGTCACTTGAAGTACTTGTAGCACACTGATACAACAAAGTCCTTCCTATGGTACCGTTAATATTAATGACGATAGCGGGAAATATATTGTAGTACTACTGGGTCTGACAAACCCCACCCGGGTCAGTCGCTCTGGCACGATTGGATATCGAACGGGTGTTATATTCGTCCTAAACACAACAAGGCAAACTATAAACAACTGTTAGCTTCGGTGGCCATCAACGTGCGAAGTTTCATGTATATAGCCTAGCTAGCTATTTGATATATATTAGTGATTATGCTCTTACAACTTGACTGTCGTTGAATAGTCAATCTTAAATTCAACTGACTGTTGTTGAATAGTCAATCTTAAACTCAACTTGATTGTTGTTGAACAATCAATCTTAAGCTGAACTTGAACTGTCGATGAGCAGTTGTTTTACACTGAACTGGAACTGTTTTTGAACTCATAAACCTGTGAACTCACCAACCTTTGTGTTGACACTTTTTAGCATGTTATTTCTCAGGTTGCAGATGTTCGAGTATCACGAGTACGCATGCATGAGTCTTGAAACACTTTTAATGTCTTTGAACAAGCCACGTCACCTTGGGTGACAAAGATTTTACATAAGTACTTTTGTTGTATTTACGCTTCCGCATTTGTAAAACTCTAATTACATATTTTAATGAAAGATGAAACGTTTTTATTAATTATTGGTCCTTTGGTGTAGCTAATGGACGGCGATCCTGGTTTGTCACGCTCCCTGCGGCGCGTTATCGCGCAAAGGATTTTTTCGGGGTGTGACAGATTGGTATCAGAGCCATTGGTTATAGCGAACTAAGATTCGTCTTAGACTGTAACTGTTTTGCATTAGTTGCAATTAAACATTTCTCTCATGCATCGTGATATTCTCTCCTACACGCACCTGGTTTATGATTTGTTGTTTACATCATCCAATCTCCTTATACTCACGACGAGGAGCCGGTTAGTCTTGAGTCATCTTTCTTAACCTCTCTAAGTTGTGTACCTCTTGGTTAACATTCATGTACAACAAGACGTCGAATCAGATCGAAGGATCACGTTTATACTTTTGACGAGCTGATTGCTACTCGGGAATATTCCGGATTGAACAACTGTGCGTAGTACTCATATTATGGACGTATGTTGCATAGGGAAAGTGGTGTAATACATCTTCCTGTCCTTAGATCTTTAACCTAGCATGGGAGGTACTCGTGATTACCTACCTTACATATACCTCTACACTCACCTATTCAAGATATGTTATCATGATGTGCTAGTGGCGCGAACATTTAGCTTCACAAGAGGCAGCAGTGTATGGATTTAAGTGGTTGCCTATGGGGCACTTGTATCCGCCTCTGTTACCCTGATCGTTTTCGCATTTGCCCTGATATCTTAAGATCTTTCCCTTCTCGATTTTACCGCGTTGTGCGTTGAAATATTACAACTTGAGTACAATTCTTATAACCCCAATGAAACCTGATGCGGGTCAACTGAAATTCCTCTTGGTGTATCGGATTGTGATCACGCCAATATGTGTGATAATTATTCTCTAAATTTCGAGCTAAGCTAGGGTCATTGTGATAAACCCTACTCAGATCCTATTGAGCTAAATTTCTGGCTGACTCGCTTCAGTGGGTCATTCCAATCTGAGTGAGCATTCTATTCTCAAAAACTTGTCTCATTAACAAATTCTAGTCAAGATAACCATGGGTTAGTGACCACACTATGCTTGGTAGCTGAAGTAAGAGGAACTAGGGTGATTATATAAAGTAAATCACAGTTACGGGTGCACACGTAAATGTAATTTGCAGTGTATGGAAATCCTGGAGAATCCTACTAGGCAAGCCAATGGTCATATTGGGACAAATTCCTGTAAAAAAAAATATATTCTCTCTTTTCTCCTCGTGGCATTGAATGTTGAACAAGTTGAACTCAGCCGAATGATCGAAGTCATCTATCTTTGTAAACGTTATCGCGCATGATCTTATGTCTCCTATATATGGATCCTAATCCCTACGAGAACTCTTTTAAAACATATTATGAATGCTAGTCCTGAAGATACTTCGTTTCACTCGTGTACTTTGAAGACAAGTTTTTCTTGATTACGAAAACTCTTGATGAAATCTTTGACTGGTTTAAATTCATATTGAATCAGAATTATACCCTCACGACTTTACCGACCGTATCAATCCCTGGAACTTTATGGTCGTGAGACTACTCGGATATATATTCACCGGACGAATACCCAGACAACGTTGGATAAACGAATCATATAAATCATATATCACGGGCACTGGAAACGTATTTCTTGGCTGAACTCTTGTGAAGTTCCCTCTGAAGATTCATACTCCCTGATTTTATTGTGCGAACCAAAACTTGTTGCTAGCAGCATCGTCAAGATTGTACGAACTGCCTACCTCACCGCAGGACACATTCTCCCTAATAGGGTATGTTAGTGAAAAGTCTTTATGGTTTCAAGCTAATGACTCCCAGCTTTAATGCAAGGACTGTTCCGATTAATCTCCTGAGCGTGAACTATCGATTTTTGGTTGCATAATTCAACCTTTCATGATTTAGCAACCGACAATTTATGATTCTCGTGCTTGGTAATCCTTTATTTCCTGGATAAGTTTCTAAGCTTTCAACCGAATGGTGTTACACTTTTGGTTAGGCTCTCTACTAGTTAACACCATTGATGATAAGATAACCTTGTGCTTCAATCGCCGTAACAATGCCAAGCTTTATATGGAAACTCTATTTGCACCCATCGAGCGTGAACTTCTTGTTATCGATAGCTAACTGTGCGATCAAACTATATTTACCCTTCTTACACATTGAGTACACAAGTTATCCATACATTTTGTATATTTATTTACGCTCCTCTCATAGCAACTATCGATGATTTTCTGGTACACGAATACTCATCATCCTTTTCATAAAACTTTCATTAACAAACCTCAGTTTGAATTTAAACCTTATAGCCTGTTTAAAATTTTGATCGTCTTGAAATCTAAAGCGTTATGATATTCGCGTTGCGCGTGTAAACCTCTCGAAGATCTTCACTAGAATAGTAAACCTTACCGCCTCTTACTGGTATTGTGAATGGAAACTCTTACCTCTTTTGTTGTGCGTCGCATGGAGGTTTGAATCTCTTATCCCCTTACATTCCAACATATGGGAGAAACTCGACGTACTCTGTTTTCGATAAAAAAATGTTTAACATGGTTCGACTAATGACTAGTAATGGTGGTAGTTGGTACGCCTTCAAGGTGCTGGTAGTGTGGTGGGTTAGCTGCGGTACACCCTATATATAAACATTGGTGGCACGTTGAATGTGGGACCAGTACCGGACCAATGATTGACTTTAGAGTCATACACAAGAGCCCCATCTTGAGAAACTCCATCTAACGGGACTAGGTCCTCGACAAAACTGCTTAATGCTACTTTCTCCGAGATTACAAATATCCTTTACGTGTTTCTACCAAAAGATACATGCCTGAAATAATCAAACTCCATGCTTTCTGAAAACCCTCCTATGTGGGTTTTGACTCAGATGGACATCAACGTTTTAAAAATCTGAGATTTTTCCTCTTATAAATGAGGAACCGCATGATCAAATGAACAACTCCAACTTTTAGAAGCATGTGTTAAGAAGTAGATCAACTTTCCTTTAAGGGACACTACTTTTGGTCGACTATTTTTTTTTTATAAACTCTCTAGCATTCACAGAGGTGATAGCCCTAATCATTTTATATGGAACACCCGATTTGATCTTTTGAATCGCGGTAAACTTGCACTGAACCCTAGCAAAAAAAAATGCATATATACACGCAACCCAAGCCAAAGCCACTTTCGAACATCCTAATGTTTGTGTTTCGCATACACCCTTTTACAGCATTTTCGTACCTTATCTTACTTTTGAAGACCATTTGAATCGATGTCTTGACAAGAAAGGAAGCATGACGCATGAAGCGTAAGAACACCAAGGAGATTAGGCACACCGGTGAGCTTAAACAATGAAGATTTCCCTAACGAAATGTTTACCCTATTGGATTATATAATCGTTGACACATCCATTTTGATTTCTATTTACACGAATTCCTTGCAAATCCTGTCAAGCACTCTGTATATATATATTCCTCTCTGAGTTTTATACTATTTGTTACGTTATTTGCATCCTCCCTGCTGGTATCTTCACCAGTATTTTAGACTCATATGTCATTCTTTGAATGTGTAGTTGCGACTATCATAAGCTTGTCGTCTCATCGCTTACTAGAATTCACGAACTAAGCCGTTGGCGCTCTTCATCTTACATTTGCTATTCTCACGTTTGATGAGCACCTTTCGATATTCGGCACCTCATAGTTTACACTTTTGTTTTGGTGAACTTTCACCCTTATTTTTGATTCTTTAGCAAGGAAATATGCATGATGATATGTTGCACTAAACTCCAACTTGAAATTGAACCTAATTGTCTATGTTATTTCATTAAAAGTTCTTAACAGAATTTAGTAATCCTTTTCTAAAACAAACTGTTACGTATTACCTTTTAAATGGCGGTGGGATCTTGATTGGATTTTTCTTTGGACCTTAGTCCTTTTGTCACAAAATCAGTGTGTTACCGGTTATATTTTAGTATGTGAGGAGCTGCTGAACCATTGTAACCATGACAAATAGTTCGTTTGCTTCTGATCTTCTCATGAGAAATGTCGTATAAAACATACGCGTTTATGCATGCTAATATTTGAGAATCTAATCCTATGTTTACGGTATATAAATTGATTAATCATTGAAGTGCTTGTCTAAACATAAGTTGAGTAGAATTACATGATTAGTTATGTGTATGAAATGTGTTAGGAACTAAAAATGACATCTTGTGAATGTATTATCTTGATTGGGTATGAAAACCATACACCATACAAGGTCCTAAGTCTCCTACCTCGGTGGGAATGACAAGACTGTGTGAAGTTGCCCCGTTAACTTTGCACCGTATGGGTTGTGTTGGTTGGTATGTGAAATTATGTGCTAAAAATATGCCATGCCGAGGTTGTATGCTAGTATATCTGATGCTAGGACAATTATATGTGTTGTATGGTAGAACCCTCATGATATAT
Organism: Deinandra increscens subsp. villosa; assembly: GCA_039602395.1. Lineage (NCBI taxonomy): Eukaryota > Viridiplantae > Streptophyta > Magnoliopsida > Asterales > Asteraceae > Deinandra > Deinandra increscens. Next base: position 22,089,359 of record JBCNJP010000015.1, read on the forward strand.
TGCATGATAGTATGCTTTGACCGCATCAACTTTTAGAGAAACCTTCGTAAAGACTCGTATGCTATTTGAACCGTTATTGCATGAATGTGAATTTCGATGTTATTATGAATCATGTGAACTTAATTGGTCATAGCTTTATTAAGAACTAAATCAACCATCGAGCCCTCATGTTAACTTTGTCAGACTTGTGTAAATTCTATGATATTTGCTAGTTGATAGGAAAATTCAGACGTTTACGTTTTCATTGAACCTCGGGTTTACTAAACAAACACTGACTGAATTCGTGCACCCACAATTCTCTGATACTCGGATTCCTTCGCTCCGATTCACCTAAACTATTGGTGAATGCGTACACCGTACGTAAAAACGAGACCCTAAACAAGAATCTCACTCCTAGCAATGGGTACGATAACTAGAGGCTACCTAGACGTATTATGATTTTTCTTCGCATTGAAAATTCTATTTCAAATACTTATGTTATCGTGTCACTCTGTTCGGCCTTGTCACTCAACACAATTCCCGAATACAGTTGTTCAACTCCTCTAGTAAGAGAACGCCAGATAGGAAAAATCATTTTTATATATTTTCGATTCGAATTCCTTTTAAAATCCTCTAAACATTTGGCATCTTCTCAACATCGGGCACACATTCTTGATCATAACATCCATCACTCCCTTTGGAGTAGGAAACCTGAATTCTTCCGATACGTTACTGTCAATTCGACTCTTCAAACAATTGTCACTGATTTAAATTTTCGCGGACGAAAATTCTTCAACAAGGGGATGATGTGACGACTAAGAAAATTTTTCTTTTGTTTGTGACCAACTTGTTAACCACGTTATTCAATTTTCGGGATGAAAATTCTTCAACAAGGGAATACTGTGACAATCCGTCTTTTCAGGTCCTTTCTTGATTTAACCTAAACCTAAACTGTAATAAATGTTGGATGAACATTTATGTGTTCGACTTGTGTTGACCTTAGCGACTAGGGTTTGTGTAACCATTACTATACGAGCATGCACTTGAGTCTAAACGTTTAGTATTCTATGATTTTATGTAAATCATATGTCGTGATTCATGTGAACGTTTTGTCATTTTATGTGACAATTGAAATTATGATTTTTATGTGAGATTCTTATACATATATAAATTAATATGATTTATCCTATGATTTTATGTGACAAATGTCATATAACCAATGTATTATTCTATGATTTTATGTGAACTTAAAGTATATAGTTATAGATTTATATTCGCGATTTTATGTGTGCAAATCAAGGTTTATACTTTAGACGTCACACGTTAGACATATGCACGTTAGTCATTCCCTAAGTTAATTCCGTTAACCACGTTAGCTTTGATTAATCTTTTTCAAACTTCAAGGGACCAATTCTGCTATTCTCTAAACTCCCTTTTATTAAATAAAACCTACAAGGACCGGTGTTGTAATTATCTAAACTTGGAAAATAAATTGTAAAAGCTAGAGGGACTAATTTCGTCAATTGGCAAAAGTGAAATTAAAGAAATTATGTAACCGACGTCTGTCGGAGTCAGTCGAAGACGCTTTCGCTTCCGGTAACCCCGAGCATTTATCGAATCGAATTAACCTCCCTAAGTCCATCGTTTGATATGATTGATAGTCCCACAACTCTTTCCTTCTCTCTCGTTTTTCTCTGGACCATCGCAAACCATCACCGAAGACATGAAATGCCGGCCACAACACCACCGCCTGACCACCGATCGATCACTGCCTTGTGATCGTAATCTTCTGTTGAGCACCATAGATCACCACAAAGCTTAGTCAGAACTCTGTTCAAGCATCACGGTTCGTTTCCGCTGATCAAGCATCATGGTTCGTTTCCGGCAACGAGATCGGATAAGGGCTCGGGTCCATCACCGCCATCACTGTTGGTTTCTCTTAGCCCTGAGGTAATTATTTCTCCAAGTTTTTCGCATGTTTTTTTTGTGTGTTTTATTTCGCGTCTTTACGGTTTTCCGGTGAACGGAAGTAGCTCCGGCAAGATTAGGGTTTCTAATGAAGAAGATGACATATGCACGTGTTATATATTATTTCTTCTGGTTCACAACACGATGATGCAAGTAGCCCGATGGTCAGAAGTATTTCTATGGACCGAGAGGTCCCTTGTTCGAATCCTGGCCTCCGAACTCCTTATTTGTTTTATTTTAAAACTCGGTTCTCTAGCCTTTGGGTAACTAAAAATAGATTTTTATCAAATCTGTTAACAACTGGTGATGTAGCCCAGTGGCTAAAACCCGTGACATGCAAGCTGGAGGTCACGGGTTCGAACCCAGTGACCCCCATATCCTTCTATTTGTTTTTTTTTGGGACTTTTCTTGACTCAAAAGCTATCACCAATCGTTCTTTATGTCATTTTCAACCCGCAGAATTTCTCGTAGGCTCGTTATCTTGATCGTTATCTCATGTGTTTATATAAATGAAATGAACGTATAAGTAACCTTTGCACTTGTGTAAAAATATACGTAGTTATCGATATAAATGTTCTAAACATTAGATTTATATTCACATAAATATTAATAAATCCATAAGTACATTTTAGAGTACTCGATACTGATGTAACTATTTTTTTGTTACGAATATATATATATATATAAACATATTTTCCTAAACGATTTCATGAACCTATATTGTTAATAAATAATACACTCTCGTCGACTTTTGTGATCATTGTGATTTTTGGCAATGTGCCAACCTTCGACGTGTTTCGGACTTAGTGATTCTCCTCGTGTCATCTTATGACATTATTTATTTTTCTTGTTGGTCTAGACTTGGTCATTTTAGTCGAACACACACACTTATATCATTATACTCGTTAGGTGTTTGGTAAAGTACACAAGACCTGCTAGTTGCTACTTGCTGATATTATTTATCTGGAATTGCTGTGCACTCTAAGGTGAGTTTCACGGCCCCATTTTACTGTTTTAATCCTGTTGGGGGAGATTAACATGCATGATTTACACAACTGAGATAATTAGACTTTTATATGTCACTTGAAGTACTTGTAGCACACTGATACAACAAAGTCCTTCCTATGGTACCGTTAATATTAATGACGATAGCGGGAAATATATTGTAGTACTACTGGGTCTGACAAACCCCACCCGGGTCAGTCGCTCTGGCACGATTGGATATCGAACGGGTGTTATATTCGTCCTAAACACAACAAGGCAAACTATAAACAACTGTTAGCTTCGGTGGCCATCAACGTGCGAAGTTTCATGTATATAGCCTAGCTTAGCTATTTGATATATATTAGTGATTATGCTCTTACAACTTGACTGTCGTTGAATAGTCAATCTTAAACTCAACTGACTGTTGTTGAATAGTCAATCTTAAACTCAACTTGATTGTTGTTGAACAATCAATCTTAAGCTGAACTTGAACTGTCGATGAGCAGTTGTTTTACACTGAACTGGAACTGTTTTTGAACTCATAAACCTGTGAACTCACCAACCTTTGTGTTGACACTTTTTAGCATGTTATTTCTCAGGTTGCGGATGTTCGAGTATCACGAGTACGCATGCATGAGTCTTGAAACACTTTTAATGTCTTTGAACAAGCCACGTCACCTTGGGTGACAAATATTTTACATAAGTACTTTTGTTGTATTTACACTTCCGCATTTGTAAAACTCTAATTACATATTTTAATGAAAGATGAAACGTTTTTATTAATTATTGGTCCTTTGGTGTAGCTAATGGACGGCGATCCTGGTTTGTCACGCTCCCTGCGGCGCGTTATCGCGCGTAGGATTTTTTGGGGGTGTGACATATCGAGTCTCGTCAGTCCACGTATGGCTATTCTATATATTTGGGAGGCAATCTTGTATCATGGAGTGCTAAGAAACAATCTAGTGTGGCCCGTTCCAGTTGTGAGTCAGAATATCGTGTCATAGCCAACACGGCGGCTAAAATTGTCTGGATTACACACTTGCTTCGCGAACTTCACACTCTTCCTCCGGATCGTCCCACTTTACTTTGTGATAGTCAAAGTGCTCTCTTCTTGACTCAGAATCCAGTTGCTCACATACGGGCCAAACATATTGATATTGATTACCACTTTATTCGTGAGCTTGTCTCCTCGGGGAAGCTCTATACGAAATTTGTTCCTACCAAGCTCCGGGTGGCGGATATTTTTACAAAAAGCCTCTCAAGACAACAATTTGAACTCTTTTGAGACATGCTTTGTTTGGGATCACCACCCTCTCGCTTGCGGGGGGATATTAACTATATTTAATGATAGAATGTGAAGAGATGTAATTATTTTTATTCATTTATATCTTGTAAATGTATTCTGTATATATTGATGGTTATCCCTCAATTTGGGATCATTGAGAAAATTAATCAGAATCGTCTCACTCCCCCATATCGGTTCTAAAGGTTTTGAGGCTCGAACCCATTTCCTTCTCGATTAAGATTTTAAATTTTCTAAATCTCTCAAAAGCTCACCCGTTTCTTTCAATAGTAATGTCCACATATACCTCAAAAAATTGCCAATCAACACGAATACGTACCTATGGCCGCCCAAAGTGGTGCCATGTAGAAGCTCAAGAACTCGATCGGCTTGCTCGATATGTTGCTTGTAGAGGGAACGAGTCGTGTTTGTTTTCCCACAAGACATGATATGCATAACTCAGTTTCATGTTCGAACTTTGGTATGTCGTAAGCCAACTCCTTTTTTACCATCAATATCGATTTTATGGACTTGAAATTGATATGTCCAAGCCTTGCATGCCACTTCCAACCTTTATCTTCTATCTTGGCTTGTAAACAAACTGGTTTGCCTACTGTTAGATTGACTTTATAGAGTTTGTTTTGTGATCTAGGAACTTTCATTAGATGTCTTCCAGTACTATCAAACATGTTAAGGAAACCCCCTTTTAATCTCACGTCACACCCATGCTCGGTTGCTTGACCCAAACTAATGATATTGTTCTTGAGTTCTGGTATGTAAAATACCCCGGTTAGCACTCTATGTCCTGTTGATTTGCCTTGGTACAAGATCGAACATTTCCCTTCTATGTCCCCTGATGTATATATATATATATATATATATATATATATATATATATATATATATAGTGGAAAGATCCTGCGAAAACACCATTTTTTTGTGAGAACTGCGTAAACAAATCTTAAAACCTACATAACTTTTTCAAACGTTAATATTTTTTTAAAAAATTTGCACCAAAAGTCTTAAAATTATATTATCTTTAATCCTATAAAAGTTTTAAAAAACTTAACACTTTTTTTTATTTTTTTAAATATTTTTTTGTGTGGTGCACATGTGCATCACAAAAAAAACTCATACTTTTAGTATGAATTAATATATTTTTTTCTTAGTCGCACCATATGTCATATATTTTCATCATTTTTTTTGCGTTTTTATTGAATGATGCACATGTGCATCATACCAAAAAAAACGCTCAAACATGTGATATACATTAATAGATTAAAAAGAAATTGCACCCTAAATCTTATAGTTGCGTTATCTTTAGATTTAAAGAAAAAAATAGCATTTTATAACTTTTTTAATTATATGATGCACATGTGCATCACACGGGAAAAAAACGTTCAGTTTTTTTTTTTAATATTTTGCTCCAGATTTAAAGATAACGTAATTCTAAGACTTTTGGCGCAAATTTTATGAAAAATCGTTAACGTATGAAAAAGTTACGTGAGTTTTAATATGTGTTTTCGCAGTTTTCACAAAAAGATGTGTTTTCGCAGGATCCTAACCCTATATATATATATATATATATATATATATATATATATATATATAGAGTTAGGGTAAAATACATCCAGCAAAAACGCTACATCCATTGCGGATTCATCTGGGGCGTCCATCAAGATCATCCAACAGCCAGGAGCTATGGTGTTTCCGCCTATGGTGTTTTTTTCCCCCACCGAAAACACCATAGGCGGAAACACCATAGATCCTGGTTGTTGGATGATCTTGATGGACGCCCCAGATGAATCCGCAATGGATGTAGCGTTTTTGCTGGATGTAGGCTAACTCGACTCTATATATATATATATATATATATATATATATATTGAAAATTTCATTGTAGACACCTCCATAAGTGTAGACAGGTAGACACCCTTTTTCACCATTAGATCTCTTGATCAAATGGTTGTGATTAATTTTTTTTTCTTTTTTCTCATTAATTAGAAACTTTCACATGTGAAAAAAAGCTATTTCACATGCGAAAGTGTTTACAATGAACCTCTCCCTATATATATATATATATATATATATATATATATATATATATATATATATATATATATAGGGTGGGGTTATTCTACAAAGTGTTTTATTTGTGAGAAATGTAAGAAGTGTTTTAGACCATTAGATCTAAAAATGAATGGACTAGATGATAAGCCAATAAAAACTTAATTGTGTTTTAATTAAAAACAAGACTTATTTTATGGAAGGGTATAGAAGTCTTTTTGTTATCAGAATAATCCGTTGGTTTAAAAAACAATAATAAATGAAAAGGGGATGAAGATCAGTGGTTACACTTTGGGGGAGTGAAATCCGGTCGAAGAGATTGAAAACATGAAATCGACTTCAAATGATCTCAAACAAGCTTCGCGTGACATAATCCGCACCAAAATTTCAACGATTTCTACTTGTAGGGTTCTGCTATTTAAAGAGCTCATTTGAGTGTTAGCGTTCGTTGTAAAGATAACAGCTTGTTGCATCAATGGAGCGAGATGGACATGTTGCTAGTTCGATTGTCAAGAAGAATACCATAGTGTTTGTTGATGATGATGCGTTCGAAAAGAATTTGAGAACAAAGACGATGAACGATGTGTTTGGTCATCTACTCACAGGTTGCAGCGCTTTGGAGGTAAACCTAAACATTCAATAAGGAAGAAAACATATTTATTAGTCATTTAGAATGGTTGATTTTTGATTGCATGCATACTGTTACTTTGTCGGTACTTATATGAAAGACTCACTAGTACAAGTTGTAAATCTGGGTAAGAGTAAGATGTTGTGTTAATAAAACCAAAAAGGGTCTTATTTGTATGGGTTGTGTGGTAGTATAGTCTGTATTAATAAAATCCGTATTGTGTTTTACTTCCATGTAGTGTGTTTTTGGGGAAAATATGAAGTGTCTCAAGATGTTGTGTTATTAAAACCAAAATGGTCTTTTTTAGGAAACAGGTAGTGTGTAATGAGGTTTGTTGTCGTAATAATGAAGTAGAGTGTTTGACTTCAATATATTGTGTTTGGGTGTGTCATAAAGAAAGTATTGTGTTCTGTGGTTAATAGACGTGTCTTATGATGTTGGGTGTGTTAAATAGGTGTTGTGCTTTGTTGCTATCTACTGTTTTGTTTGAATAATGAAGTATTGGGTTTTGTGATAAATAGGTAGTGTGTAATAATCCTTGGTGTGTTAATAGTGAAGTGTTCGTGTTTAACTTCTGGGTATTATGTTTGGGTGTGTCAGAAATGAAGTATGGTGTTCTGTGGTAAAGAGGTGGTGTCTATTGATGTTTTGGTGTGTTAATAAATAGACACTACCTAAAGTATTTTGATGAGCCAATAAAATATATGAAGAGTGTTTGGAATCATGTAATATATCTCAATATGATAACACGTTTTAGAGTGTTAAAGTGTGTGTGACATTCGTGATGATGCAATTTCTCTTGATCTGTAGTACGCAAGGCCCCAGAATAGCAAGGAAAAGGGCATGCACGTTCAATCACACAGCAGACAACCCCATCTGTTTAGATTCTGCCGATAAAAGTGTTGTATTGATGTCAGAATCAAAGAAATGTATACTAAAAATAGTGACTTACACTGGTTTGAATATATGAACAGCAAGAATAGTGAAATGCAAATTCATGCTTTTATTTTTGATTGTGTAGGCCGAACACCATGTAAGCAGAAGATTGAAATTGAGAAGAATCAGGTAAAGAAGAGGACGGAAATGTATCAAGCAGGTATTAAAAAGGGGTGCTTTATGTATAGTTGAATGTGTAATTGTAAGTTTCCGCCGTGAAGATAGATCTGATATCCTTTTTTTGACATTGCAACAATGTCATATAACTCAGATGATGACTTCATGGACAGTAGGTCAGAAAGGCGATTTCCGATGCCACCAAACACAACACTTATAACGGGGAAAAGATTAAGCCGAGGAATACACCTAAAAAGTTATGGGGTGTGTTGAGGAAATTACCTGAAGATCAGAAAGGTGTTGTCAGAGGGATATGGGTTTTGTGACAATATTGGATATGAAGCTAAAAAACATACCGACTTCGTTAGGATATTGGTTAGTGAATAACTATCATCCAAATACAGAAAGCCTAGTTACCGAGGATGCTATTGTGAAGGTTGGTCCTGGATTAGCTAACCGGGTGCTAAGGGTGCCTATAGGGACAGAAACACTGACAATTACCGATAAACCAACATCTAATGACACGGTAGTCAGGGAGTGACGGTCGTAGTTTAAAGATGGGAAGAAAAAAATAACAGTGACAAAAACATTGAAGATGAATAGATGATGAAGGGTCAAAAAGATGCAGGAAGGCTGTTCCAGTTAGACTTTTTGGTTGTGTTTCGCACAGTCATGGTAGATACCATGAAGAGAGGAGCAGTGAACCAACGGTTCGTGAACTCGATTACACTAGATGTAGATGTAAAAAAAATGTGATGGTGTGACTATATTGTGTCATGTTTGAATAAAATGAAAATGGATGGATACCAGCACGACCTTACAACGAGCCACTAACATTTCTCGTGGTACGATATGATAACTCACTAACTGTTAATAGATATTAACATTGCACTAACTGCTGATATACTATAAATTGCAGACACTATATGCCAAACTGAAGTTTCAAAGTGATTATGAGAGGAAATGGAGTTTGCATGCAATAGAATGTGTAAAAGACAATATATGAATAGTGACATAGTGACATATATAATATTTATACAAAACTGAATCTCATAGAGAGACATAACACACTAGTATTGCTTCGTATAAAAAAATTGACCATTCTGTCTATAGTGTCAGATTGAATACATACATATATATATAGGAACCACATGATTAAAAAAAAGGAATACAATGCGAAACCTAAATCACATGTACAATATACATACAAAAGGAAGTCATACAGAAACCTAACACACTAACAGACTCCTAACACAAGAGGAAAAATGTAGGCCTTGACATACTCAGATATTTACTTACTTCAACAACAGACTCCTAACATGACATAAATGTTTTATAGTACAGTTATGCTTGTATGCATCTATTTATACACCCAACTACTTGCTACTAACGCAACACATATGTTTAATAACTGCGCTATGTGTATACATCTATCTATTCGATTGAAAAAAAAAACTCATCAATAAATGGAATCACTATAAAATCTATATAAAAACTTAAACACTAGAAAGTCTCCTAATTCGGGTAGCTTGTATATATCTATTGATGCATCAAAAATAATGAAACGCATATGACTTTTCGAAGGTTTTTTTTCAAACGTCCGTATTAACATCAATGCTACAGAAAAAAGGCACCGGCGCTACCCAAAAAAGGCATCAGTGCTACTTTTTGTAACATTACATGTCAATACGGACGTTTGAAAAAAAGTGTCAAAAAATGTCGGGACCACATCTGAATTAAAGATAAAAATGCGACGAGTCCAACGGTATTTTTTTTATAAAAAACCGACATCGGATAAAAAAGTTATAGCCGTTTTAAAATGGATGGGGTACTTTATTGGTTGAGTTAAATGACTAAAATACCCTTTCTGGAAAAGGAGGGAGAGAGACACTTGTCATAATTTTGGTGGTTCAAATGGGTTATTTGGTTATTCCTCCAAGCAAGGGTTATTAATAGTTCCATACCCTATATATATATATATATATATATATATATATATATATATATATATAGGGTGAGGTTCATTGTAAACACTTTCGCATGTGAAATATATATATATATATATATATATATATATAGGAAGAGGATCATTTGAGAACCAATTGGGTTTGAGAACTAAAAATAATCATTCTAAACCACTAATTTATATATATGGAAAACCCCCTATGAATTATAGTGGTCCCCACCTGAAATTAGTTGTGGATATTTACTTCTCAAAAGTTTTCAAAATAAAAAGTTCTCATTTGAACCTAACCCTATATATATATATATATATATATATATATATATATATAGGGAGAGGATCATTTGAGAACCAATTTGATTTGAGAACTAAAAAGAACTAATTTGAGCTACAAGTTTATTTACATGTATCCCTCTCCCATGAATTGTAGTGGTCCCCCTGAAATGTGTGGTTGTGATTTAGTTCTCAAAAGTTCTCAAAACAAAAAGTTCTCATTTGAACCTAACCCTATATATATATATATATATATATATATATATATATATATATATATATATATATATATATATATATATATATATATATATATACACACGTTTTTTTTCATAGTTTTAAATTATTGGGTATATGTTTAGTTTAAAGATCAATTATAAATAAACATGAGTGTAATAATTTTATATACACTTGTATTTTTGTTCTAAATTTATAATTTTAGTGTTTTAATATGAAAATAATAAAATAAATTTAAAATTTCAGGTCGTTTTATAATAAATTAATATTTATTCTACTTGTGTGGTGTTTGGGCTTAACCTGCCAACCAACAATTTGGGCCTCACCAAACCGAGCCAAACCGAAAACTTGAAAATATTAGAAATTTAGAATCACAAATTGGTTTGTATAATCCCTTTTTCAGTGTTGTTTAGATTTGGGTTTGTCCGGTTTTGGACCAACAACTAGACTCAAATAAACTCAAAGTTTTGGGCTAGTAATTTAAGCCCAATGATAAAGTTAATTAAATAAAAACAAAAATACATTTTGGACAGGAACAGAACAGAATGAGTGAGCACTGGACTCGACTGGTCTGGGTTAAGACTGTCTCTAACAATAATGTCCAGTCTTTCTATATATCGACCTAGTTAGTATGTTAGATTAGTTTTCACTCATTCTTTTTTTAAATACTCATTTTCACTCAAACACTATTATACTCATCATCTCACATGCAACCCATTTTATACTCATTTATGTGAGAGAGAAAAAAAAGACAAAAAAGAGCATCTGTAGGGAAGGGCGGAACCCCATATACTGGACCAAGAATCAGACGATACATAACCGATCCGGTCCAATGTGATCCAGAGTGTGGTTCTGTTTGGACCAAGTTTTCACACCCTTAAATTCACAGAAAGTACTGGATTATGTATTTAAAAACCTATTTTCATGGTGTTCATTCAAGCATCAACTGGACTGAATCGACTCACTCGACGGATCAGACTAGGATCGACTAGTTAAATTTAAGTGCGGGTTTATTATTTCGGAAAGACAACTTTTACTATTATTATTATTATTATTATTATTAGTATTATTATTATTATTATTATTATTATTATTATTATTATTATTATTATTATTATTATTATTATTATATTATTATTATTGTTACTATTATTATTATTATTATTATTATTATTATTATTTTTATTATTATTATTATTATTATTATTATTATTATTATTATTATTATTATTATTATATTATTATTATTATTTACTAGGGCTATAAACAAGTCGTGTCGAGTCTAGTTAAGGTACGCTCGGGTTTGGTTTGCTTACAAACTGAACCAAGCCGAGTCAACTCGTTTATCTTAAAATTTAAGCTCGGGCTCGGATTATTAAAAACCAAGCCGAGCTGGCCGACTAGTTTATTTTTAAAATTTAAAAGTTTATATTTTTAAATCTATTATGATATAATATATTAACATATTCGTAATGAAAGAATCTATAATTCAAAATTTATATATTTATTTTAAAAAAAACAGACTTTTTTAATTAAAAATATTATATAGCTTTGTGTCTTGTTTTAGTTCAAGAAAATAGTAGTGTTGCAGAAATCGGGATTAATCGACGATTAATCGTTTGGCGGTCCTTAAGCGATTACAATTAAGGGTTTGAGGGTCCTTGTCGGTCTTGGTGGTTCTTGACGGTCCTTGACGGTTAGGTTAAATGTTTCAATAAAAAAAAAGAGAACTTTAAAAACATCCAATACCCAATCTAAAAAGTTAATCTTAGCAATATTGTTCGGAAATATGACCCCGGATCGGTTAAGAAAGCGGTTGATAAAGCACCCCGAGAGAACTTCTTGATGAAGATTTCGAGTCCGGGAATGAGGCGAAAATGGTTGAAGAAGATTGATATGAGTCGGATGGAGTTCGAATATTGGAGGTACTTAAAGAAGATTAAAGGAATATGAAAATTTAAATTTATGAAAATGTGTGTTTATTTTTTGAGATTATTAAACGTAATGAACTTCTACTATTATAGACTACGAATTAAATGTTTATTTTCGTATTAGATTTTGACTTTTTAAAGGTTTTTTACTTATTATTTATTAATTATAGTAGGTTATTGGTTATAATACATATTTATACTATTATTTATTTTTGTAATAGTTTGGGGTCTCCAATTAATCCCTTAGCTCAGTTGACCGCCTAACTATCATCGAGCAATTTCTACAACCTCAAAATACTGTAAGTAAGACACTAGATATTTAATTAAATATATATTATAATTAAATGTTTTTTTTTATAGTTTTGGCTTATATGTATGTATGTATGTATATTAAAACTTAGGTTTTAATTTAAAATTGCAAGTCAAACGAGCCAACTAACCAATAAGCCACTAGACGGCAACCTTTGTTGAGTTAATCTTGACTATTTTAGTTTTATTATTTAGTTTTGTTAGTTGCTAGTTTAAGTTTAATTAAGCATGTGATGAAATAAAGAAAGTTTACGTTGGAAGTGGGTAAAGAATGGGTAAAATGTTTATCGGTTCTTTAGGTGCAGTTACTATTGAGTGGTTACAAAGGGTCCAAGTTTGTCATCTTGTATGGCTATTTAAAGCCACTTTTCTTTAGTTAATAAAATGAGCAGCTTTTCCATCTTTCTTAGTTTTCATTTTCTGCATTTTTCGTAAGCCTCCATTTTCTTTACATTTGAGATTAAAAGAGAGTTTAATAACAGTAGTTTAGTTCGTTTGATTGTGCTTTGATATCCAACATTTGGTATCAGAGCCTAGGGCTCAAGGAGGAGGCGATTTCATGTGAATCGCAGCAAGAAAGAAGACCGGCTGCTAACAGCAGCGATTGAAGACCGTGACCGTCGCCGGAGAAGAAGACCGTGACCGAAGACCGGCGTGAAAAAGACCGTAGCTGGAACTAAGTTCTAGCAGTGACCGTGAAGACCGTTAAGCAAGAAGAAAGACCGTAGCAGTGACCGTGAAGACCGTAAAGTCGCATCGAAGACCGGCGACTAAACTAGACCGACAAAGACCGAAGACCGAACGAGACCGCTAAGAAAGAAGCAAGAACGATGGCAGCGAATGACGGAGTTGTAGAAGTCCGTGATCAAGGAAGCAATGTATCGCTTCAATGTCCGAAGTTAACCGAAACAAACTACACCTCTTGGTCGATTTTAGTCGAAACGGTGTTGAGAGCACATGGGTTATGGAAGACGGTGACCGGGGAATACGAAGATGAGAAAAGAAACTACACCACTAAAGCTATCATTTATCATACTCTCCCTGAAAATGTTCTTTTGCAGGTTGCCAAACATAAGCGAGCGGAAGATGTGTGGGAATCCATTCGGGTTCGGTATTTAGGCACCGATCGGGTCCAAAAGGCAAGGTTGCAAACCTTAAGGGGTGAGTTGGAAAGGTTGAAGATGAAGGAGACCGAGTCGATCAATGACTATTCGGCGAAAATTAGTGGTATAGTTGAAAAGTTCAAGAGTCTTGGCTCGACCCTTGATGAAGAAGTGATAGTGAGAAAGTTCCTTACTTCGGTCCCAAAGAAATACTTACCTATTGTTGCTCCTATCGAGCAATATTCTGATCTCGACACTATGCAGTTTGAAGAAGTGGTGGGGAGACTAAAAGCTTATGAGGATAGAATTCTAGGGGATGAAGAAAAGGAAGATCAAGGAACACTCTTGATGGCATGTGAAAGTAGTGTACGTGGAAAAGCTCGTGGAAAGAATTTTGAAAGAAGTGGCAAGGCTAAAGGAAAAGGAACGGGCCGAGGTGACAAGAGCGGGTTTCGTTGTTAAAATTGTGGAAAGTTTGGGCATTTTAGCTACGAGTGCACAAAATGGAAGAATAACGAGAAAGACAACAAAGCTAACTTGATTGAAGAGGACGAACCGGCTTTGCTTTAAGGATGAAGTGGTCAAGATTAAAGGGGTGAATGTTGAGTTAATCTTGACTATTTTAGTTTTATTATTTAGTTTTGTTAGTTGCTAGTTTAAGTTTAATTAAGCATGTGATGAAATAAAGAAAGTTTACGTTGGAAGTGGGTAAAGAATGGGTAAAATGTTTACCGGATCTTTAGGTGCAGTTACTATTGAGTGGTTACAAAGGGTCCAAGTTTGTCATCTTGTATGGCTATTTAAAGCCACTTTTCTTTAGTTAATAAAATGAGCAGCTTTTCCATCTTTCTTAGTTTTCATTTTCTGCATTTTTCGTAAGCCTCCATTTTCTTTACATTTGAGATTAAAAGAGAGTTTAATAACAGTAGTTTAGTTCGTTTGATTGTGCTTTGATATCCAACAACCTTGATTTTGACTCTTACTCGTTTACAAAATAAGCCGAGCGGCTTGGCTCGTTTATAATCAAGCCGATTTTAAGTTTTTTTTGGTAGCGAGTAAAGAACCGTGAGTCTTTTAAAAGCCTTGTTATTTACTAACTTGTAAAGAATAGTGAAACAAGTATTAACAATTTGGGCTTAACCGATTTATATACATATATTACCTATTATACAAAAAAACAGACCTGATGGAACACATGCTATGCGGTAGTCACTTAATTTTGAGCTGACTTTTTTTTATCTAAACGCAAGATAATTTGCATGGAAGTTAATAGTGTAATAAGTAGAGTTGTGTAACCAGTGGTGAACCCAGAAATTATTTTTATGGGGTCGGAAATTTTTGATATTCGGACCTTCTATTGTCTATCACTAGATTCGGGTCTCTTCGGGTCGGAAATAAACAATTATAATATGACAATAGGCAACTATTAATTAAATAATCCTTACAACTAATCTCTACATGTTTTCATATGTTGAAAACGATCTATCGCATTATATAGACTTATTTTCTGAGCATTATTTTTTAAAATAGCTTATACAATTCTCACGCAAATACTTATCCTTTTTTTATAATGACAAAATATTATTGGAAAATTAGCGAGACGCTAGAAGAGGAACAAGCAAACAAGAAAACAAAGTTAAACGAAGTACAAAGCGAAACGACAAAAAAAAGAGACCAATCCAAATCTAATTGCTTACCTCACCAATCTGATTACACAATTCAAACTACATAAATTTTGACTTTACGAAAAAACATCTCTTAGCATTTGTCAATCCGATCATTAAACCTAAAATAACTTTTATAGACAATAACCACCCAAAGTAAATTAAATATATATAACTTTTGATGTTTAATGTTTATTTAGAGTTCTTTATTAAAATGTATTTTATAAAAGCATCTTTCCGGGATAAAAAGCACATTCTCAAATTATATATTTTTAAACTTTAACTAAATAAGTTTTTAAAAATAATAAGCATTAAATCCAAAAAATAATAATTACTTAGTGATAGAAAAAAAAACTTTGGATAGCTTTTCTAATGGTAGGCTTAACGTAATAAAAAGTAAAAAGAGTTAATTACATTTTGCGTCCCTGTGCTTTGCGTGTTTTTGCCACCTGAGTACAAGTTCTAAATTATTAACAAATATATCCTGAGGTTTGCATTTTGTTGCCATCTGAGTCCCTCGGACTAACGGGGTTAAATTTTTCTGTTAAATGAAAGGGTATTTAAGTCAATTTACACATGAGGGACTACTACTGTAAATTACTAAATTATTAAAAAGCAGGGGTTGTTTTGTAATTTACATAACATAATTAAAACATAAAAATAAGAATTTATATATATCTCCCCCTCACAACAACCACAACTCCATTTCTCTCTCATCAAAGCAAGCAAAACCCAGTACCCACCACGCCACCACCGTCATCTCATCGGCAGCCATCCGTCACCACCGGAGTCCATCTTCCGGCTACCACTGCAACTCCAGTAAACCACAACCTGAACTCCACCCTACACTTCACAGGGCTAATCTGACGTGTTTAACGGAATTCCAACCAAAAGTGGCCGGAATTTCCCTTGCTCGTGTAACCGTACCTCCTCGTCTGCTCCTCCGATGTACCTCCCCTTTATAAACAGCCTCGGCGACAACACTCTTCGAACGTCTTTCCGGCGCTTCGGAGACCAAATTGCTTCCTCTGGACATATAAATTTTCTCAAATTTCATCCGACGATGTCGCACCAGACTGCGATAATGGAAGTCGAAGTTTAGGATTTTAGGATTGCAAGGCCAGTACACTCGCAACACTAAACCAAAGCTAATGAGATCATAATTAAGCAAAGGAAGTGAGGGAGTTCGATGACGGATGGATTCAGATGGCGATGATCCGAGAGACGACGGAGAAGGAGGCGGCGGCGAGAGGGCGGAGGAAAGGGGCTAGATGTGAGATTAGAAGGATTGGAGGCTCCGGGATCTGGTAAAGATGAAATGGGTAGGTCCAGAGGTAGCGGAGGAGGATAGAAATCAGATTAATAGCATGAACCGCCGGATCATTTGTGGTGAATGGCACGTCGGAGGAGGTCGAATCCGAAGACAACCACTGTGAGTAGAAAAACGGTGATGAGAAAGATGAAGATGGGTTACGATGGAGGAGGAGGATACAAAGGCAGTGGTGGCGGCGGTTACGGAGGAAGCGGCGGCGAAGCCATGGAGGAGACGGAGTACTAGTAGGTGTGATGGTGAGAACTGAGAATACCAGAATGGAGGGTTATTATTTATAATTATTATTTTTTTAATATTTGAGTATATTACACAAATGGTCCTTATATTAAAGTTTAAGTAACAGACATTAAAATCATATATATTACATAATAGCTCCCCTGTATATGAAATGACTTAAATACCCTTTCATTTAATAGAAAAATTTAACCCCGTTAGTCCGAGGGACTCAGATGGCAACAAAATGCAAACCTCAGGATATATTTGTTAATAATTTGGAACTTGTACTTAGGTGGCAAAAACACGCAAACCACAGGGACGCAAAATGTAATTAACTCAAACAATTAACTAAGTTGAGGGGCCAGAATTGCATAAGCCTAAACTAGAATTAAACAAAAAGGGAAAAAAGAAGGGGAGGAGGTTGTGAGTACGACCTGGAGATCGAACTCCCTCCTCTCCACCTTGCTCCTCTTTAATTTCTGCAATCCAAGGATTCAAGCTGTGATTTTGGCATGCAATCTTGGTTTTGAAGTAGTCAATCACCCCTCATCATCCTTAGTGTGGCAAGTAAGTAAAACCCTATGAACATTGCATGTGTAGGTCACGAAATTAGGGCCTTAATTCTGCAAATTTATGATGTTATATGAATCCCATGATGTTAGAGAACTCATATGTGGCATAAATTCCTAAATTGGTTAACAATTTGTGGTGTAATCACCAATTACCCATTCTTGAACCTTCATGTAAGTAACCACTTATGATACTTGTGTAATTGCTTCCATCTCTTGAATTCATGTATGAAATTGGTGTTAAATGGTTTATTGATGATGGGTTGGTGATGAATTTCACCTACAACATGTAAAATGGTTACTTGAGAGTTCATGGAAATTTAGTTCTATGTGTGTATCTAAGTATGCACACAAGGTGTTTGACAAAATGCCTCAAAGAGTCAAAATGTGTTAAATGCAACAAATTTGCTTGTAGTGATGTTGGATGACCATAGGAAGCTATAAGTTCACAAAATTGAACCAATTAGGTGAAATCATGTGCATTAGCTAATATGGTTGATGTATGCCTTAGTTGTCATGCTAATGTTGATGATGCTTATATCTAGATGTAAACGTGATGAATATTGCTTGATTGTCATCCTTGCGAATTTGTAATATGTTTGAGTAGCATAGAAGCCATGTTATCGAAATGTGATAAGGGTGCTACTATGATTATGGTCCTAACATTGTTAGTGACCCATTAGGCAATCAAGGTGATCAAGGGAACAACTCCGGGATTGGTGGAAGCTGTGGATCAAGCTCTAAAGGTAACATTATTTATGTTACATGATGTAGATAAGTAAATGTGTATTTACAATTTAGAAGAATAAACTATGAAGTGTATAATAGCTCAAAGCCAATAGGTTCTCCAATGATAAACTTGACCATAGAAAAGATTCAGACGAGTCGAATAACGAATAAAAGTTACAATGGCTAAAATGGGCTTGTAGAGTCTATGCCAAGTAACAAAAGAAAGGAATCATAAATGGTTATAGAACCATAGATTCCAAGGCTTATATGTGGTCAAGTTAGGCATTTGGGGTAAACCAAAGGCAAGGACCCGTCTTAACGGGTCAATTAATTGTACGAAGATCATTTGGACAACAACTAAAATGATTTAGTGAACTG
>JBCNJP010000015.1:22108524-22202459 GCA_039602395.1 Deinandra increscens subsp. villosa
ACAAATATTGGTACCATTTAGCCACGCTTATAGGTGGCTTCAGCCACTGATATTGTAACGTGGCCGTAGGGTACATATGGTCACGGCACCTATGGTGTCGTTTGGAATGGAAAAAAAAAACGTGACAAAACACCTTTTGTCACGGTTTTTGTCCGTGGCCAAAGGTGAATTTTGACGTAGTGTCACCCACAATTGGTTCTATGTGGTGGAAACATTATTGGTAAGGAGATGACGAAAATAATGAGCTCCTAATGAAAAAAAATCACGAGACTCATCTCGTTGGTAGAACCCCATTCCCAGAAGTGAATGTGGGCATGAGACAACATATAATGACAAGTCATGGTTATGGTCTTCTCATGTAATGACTAAAGTAAAAGGGTCTTGGTTGTGGTCGAGGATACGATAACAAATGGAGAGATTATCATTATGTTTAGATTAAAAACAACATCCACATGATGTTATTCTAAATGCTATCATAGCTAGTAATGAATATAATAACTAGACCAAAGTTATGGTATATTACTACTCATATATTATAAACCACTTGTTATTAATTCATGATTCCATAACTTTTTGTTATTTTGGTGGGAGTTATGTAATAGTCAAAGTGATAAGACTTGAGCATCTCGAATCATATAATTTTACTGTAACTCATGTTTATATACAGACATGTTATAACATCATGTATTGTACAATTGGATTTTATTATGCACCTCATTAACAATATGCTATCAATTATATAACACTGGATAAAATGATTAAAAGACAAGTTGAGTTTTATTATCACAATCTCTTTGCAGGGTATAAACATGTTTCATAGAAATGATATGTTATAAATTTAAGAATTACATGTTTTCACATTATAAAATGTCCTTTGGATGCTTTAAATTATTCATGTAAAGGGTATAAAAGACCCATTTGTGGGTTATTGTTTTTCTCATAAAAATTTATATAAATGTGCTTAGATATGATACTCGAAGTTTCATGCTCCTTAAATCTCATAACCGATTTATATAAGGCCAGTAAGTCTTAAATGATTCAGACATATATATACTTCTCAATAGATATTACTTAAAGAGAAGATTATTATGAGAAAAAAAGGACAAAAGCAATTTCTGTTTTCATACATTTAGTATACTCATGAAGTATCAATAGTATGTAAAGGTATGAAAGGATTTCATATCCATATGCTTGAGAAAATCATGAAACCTGTTTGGTTTTATTCCATTCCTTGAAGTGGATGTTAATTTATATTCGTAGGTGTAATGATCATGATCATGAATGTAATTGAAGAGATTGTAATGATATTCATGACGATAATGTGATAAACCACCACTGTGGCAAAAGAAGAGAATGATCATATGAAAATAAAGTGTGAAGATCAGAAGCATGACATTACACGAATGTTTGAATGGATACATCATTCTCTTGTATTTTAGTCGCTTATTAAATAAGCATGTGTGCGACTAAAGCATATACGATCATAAACTGAAAGTTTATAGATCATGATTATTTATTGGCATGACCGGTTAGACCACACCGAGTTAATGATGATGTGAAACATATTGAATGTTAGAAGATTCTTCAAATTGATAACGACATGTAATATTTGCTCTTAAGGGAACTATTTACCGATTAAAATGGGTGTGAATCCATAAGTGATCTGGAAGTGATAAAGGATATAATGATATGTATATCCTAAGTTATATACCATTTAGTGTTATAAATCGATGCATCGTCTAAATGGTTATCAAATTCGCAACTTGAAAGTTGCATGATTTGTGGCTTAGCTAATGAGATAGTAAGCACACTCTTCCAAATTATCATATTTATTTTGGTAATATTAATGGTGAATATAATCCCCAAGTTACAAATCATTATTGGAATAAGTGTTGAACTTCATGTTGTTTAAGTTTGTACACAAATTGCTTTTGTTGCAGACAGTTACCAAACGTCTACGATTGATTGCAAAGCCAATAATCATGAGAGCAAAAGTTTATATTTGTATGTAAAGTGCATGTGATTTTACGTAAAATCACATTAATTCACATCAGGCCAATAAGTCATAATACTTCCTCCCCGTTATAGTGGTTTATGGTCAGTAACAATATTTTCCATCTTATATTTTTGTTGTGTGATATATATTGAAATTGCTTCACCACGATGCACAAAGATGGGGCGTCAAAGGAGGTTGGGAATAAATGTTGGGAATAAATGTTGGGTATAAATCACTACCAATAATGATAGATTTATTTTGACCTAGATTTATGTTTTCAGGAAACAACATTCCCAACATTAAGGGGAGATAAAAAGCAGTTGGGAAATAAAATAAGCTAGATTGAATTATCGCTATATTATCTTGATCCTTAAACTAAGCATCATAATCTAGATTTCAAATGATAATTCATTTATAAATATTAACGTATCAATTACCAGACACATTCACTGACCTTAAAAAGTGACTAAGTCACATATACCAGCTGCTGATGCTCCAATTAAGATTGGTGTCCTAGAAGAACAAATTAATATTGATAATGAGTCTATGGCATGTTTGAATCATGGTAGACTAGTCGATTCCAACAATAAAATATCTAATGGAGCAACTAATGAAGATGGTCAAGTCGAGGTACTAGTAGAAGAGTCTCTTAAAGGGACACTAGACATGATAGTTCCAGAAGAACCTCAGGTACCTGAAAAATGATGAAGAGATCTCGATAAAATATATCATGTCTAAACATATATAGAATCGAAACAAAATCGACGTCGATAATATTTTGAATATAATAAGCGCTAGAAACAGTAAAATTAATAAGGATCAAGAATTAAGACATGCCTGTGATGATTGGCCAAAATGGAAAGACGCAAACCAGGCAGAGTTGAATTCTCTATTATGTTGGATGTAAACGAGTCTATTATGTGAAAACATTATTCAAAAAATCAAATTAACAAATATGAAGAAAATTGGTGGCACAAGGATTTTCACAAAGACCTATGTTTGATTATGAGGAGAAATATTATTCGGTGGTGGATGCAATGAGATTCCAACAGTTCATTAGTCTGATAATACAATAGAGAATTGATATTCGTCTTATGAAAATTGTGATATCCTAGGTATATGGTTCACTTGATGACGGTACATGAAATCTTTGAAGGGTTTAAAGTACCATAATAATAATTTGGAGTAAGTTCTCGAGAACGTTAAGATTGTTGTATAAACATTCTGATCCAAATATGTTATGATTCTCTGTATATATTGAATGCCTAAATATAATCAAAAGTCCATATAAACCCCCAAGACAATTGAATACTTGAAGGTATTTGAAATATCTCAATCTATGTGCACCAATAAACATCATATGATCGATGATATGATATGTCAATCAACCATAGATAAGAATGGTATAATGTCATCAATTTTAAATTGATTTGTTAAATGGTATAATACGAGGATTCCGCACTCGTTTGTGATATCATTTTTGTGATCGTAAACCTATATTTTGAATCGTAAACCTACTTAAAATTGAATTAAATTCATAAACACCTAATTTTATTTTAAATCTCATCAAACTTAATGGTGTTTGTTAACTTGTGCTTCAAAATCAGACATTTCACTTGAGCGTTTAAATTGAGAATTTTCTGAACTTAAAGAAACTTAAAGTGATAATCAATTGAACTTCAAGAAGATGTTGACAAACATAATTGCTCTTTAATGAACAAGTCTGATGCATTTGTCTCGTTTTCTCAGATGGCAGAAGAGATGCTAGACGAAGAGATAAAGTTTGAACAGGATCACTGCATCCCAGCGTATCTTGAAGACCCGCCAGAGAAGCATATGGAACTATTTTATTCTCTGGTGGCTGGGATAAATACTTTCAAAATAAACCATGCCCTGAGGACGAATGTGCTTATTGATGAGATGCTAGTGAGGGAGTTCTGGGGTACTGCAAGAGCAAATGCTGACAAGACAAGTATTACTGCAACTGTTCAGAACAGACAAGTAGTGATTGAGGAAGATGATATCAGAAAAGGGCTGAACATTACTGATAAAGCCTCTGATACTATTAAGTATCCGAAGGAGGTTGTTCTAGCGGGTGCTCAATCTATGGGGTATGAGGGGAAGTTTCCGCCTATCTTCAAGAAGCTACTGCCTCATTACTGGAGGTGCCTGGCACATTATATGCAGAAGTCATTTCTAGGCAAGAGAACTAGCTTCGATCAGCTGAATCAACTTCATGGAACTGCTTTCATCGCATTGGCCTTAGATTGCGATTTCAACTTCTCGAAGATGATGCTGTTAGACTGGATAGGCAATGCTGATCTGAGTGCCAGAGAACAGTTCCTGATGACACCAAGGTTTGTGCAAATGGTGGTCATGAAGAAATACCCAATGATTGAAGAAATGATAAAAAAAGTTGGACATAAAAGTGATGGATTGTGGGGTTTTTGGTCTTCAAACCCAAGATAGAAAGGGTAAAAACAGCTTTTAAGGAAGACTTGAACGGGTAAAGAGGGGTGCGTTTCCCGAGGTGGCAAGGGAACAAGAGTTTGATGAGGATGAACCTGAAGCTGATGTGCCTAATGTTAATGCATCCGTTGCTGAAGAACAAGACATAACAGCAACTCCGGCTGTTAATGTGTAAGAAGAAGATGTAATAATACCCTCCGATGAAGAGAATGTAATGGATGATATACTTGCTGGTCAGGAGATTACTGATGATGATATCTATGGGAATTTGGGGCCCCTTAACCTTAAAAGGTCAAGGGATGACATGATCGGATCATCAGGTAGTGATACAACCCCTCCTGAGCTGAATCTGAAAGTTGAGGATGTTCTTGAAGAACCAATTCCTGCACGTGAACCATCTCCAAGAAAGAGGTCTGATCCAAGAAGCATAAGATTCAAGCTTACAAAGACAAGCTCAAGCTTAATGATAGTACAACCAGCAGGGCCCAGTTCTGAGGGTCCCAGTGCTCAAGAAGAAACAGCTGCTGAAAATGTTCAAGATCAACCTGCTCCTGCTCAGACTGAAACTCCACTTCTATCCGAACGTAGCCCAGTTCGGGAAGAAGGACAATTTATAGAGGTTGATCATTCTTTCGCTGAACAAGCCCAGTGAGAGTGAGCGTTGCTCCTGTGATAAGTCAGCCAACAGCTATTCCTAGCTTCAGGCCCTTCCAATCTGCTGAACTTCCGATTGATCTGAGGATAAGCACTGATCCTCATATCAACTTTTTGATATCTCAGAATAGATTCAGAGAAAATGAGATAAAGGCACTTAAGGATGAGAACAGAAGGATGAGAGAAAAGGAGGTGGCAGATAAAAATAGAATGAAGTGGCTCTATGAGACTTTGATGGACCTTAAGAAGAAATTTACTGACTTGAAAAGTGTCGTGGAGTCAAAATCTTCAGGTGCCTCTGATCAAAGTTCTTCACAGGGTGTGCAAGGTGCAGATGCAATGAATGTGGACGATGGAGATGAAAATATTGAGATGTCTGATTATGCCCGAGGTGGAAGGGTCATCTCCAAAGCTCCTGAAGGTCACGACAACTGGTTCCGAGAATTCTTTCAAGGACCAGCCCCCACTCAGTACTCTCTTGATCTTGGTGAAAGCTTTATAGACAAAAGAGGGAGTCGTGAACCCATTCTATGCTGGCATTATGATTCAGAGAAGAAATTATTTGCCGTAATCCGTGACGGCTACAGTCCAGTTGAATATTACAGAACTCGTGCACAATTCTATTCTTGGACTGAGCCTGAGATTAGAAGTCTGCTTCGAGCCCCCTACATAAACAGATGGAACAGCCCTGACGGAGACCTTATTAGAAACAATTTGCTGAGCCATCAAGAAGATAACTTTGCAAATTTTAAGCTAAAGCAAGTTAGGTGGGTCCAGACTGAAACTGACCCAGTGACTGGAGAGCCCATAGGAGAAGCAAGAAGACCACCTACCAAGCGCACAAGAGTAATCAACATGTTGGATGAGATTGAAGATGGTACCTTGGTCAAAAACTTTGACTGCTGGTGTTATGATCCAACAACACACGAGGTGGTGGTTCTCTGCAAGGGTTTGAGGCAGTTTCGCTTTTACGATCCGGTGGATTTGCTAAGATTTGGAGAATAGGATATCAAACTGCTCGCCTCACAGCCTATTCTCGGAGATGAAAATGACTTGGAAAACGTTGTGAGGGTGGGAATCTTCCATGGGACGGCAAACCGGATTGTGGCGAACAGATGGTGGTCGAACAACGCTCAGAATACATTCAGATTCGATCTGCTACTGCCATAAAAGGTCTAATGGTTCATGCCTAGGGGAAGATTGTTGGGCTATATTTAATTAAGGCATGAACATTAGTTATTGGGCTAGTTTATTGTTTTTGGGCTTATTAGTTATTGGGCTTATTATAGTTTATGATTGGGCCATGTGGGCTGATTTCTTGTTTACGATTTTATTAGGGCTTGTATGAGGTACTATATAAGCCTCACTTGATTATGATTTTGGCCAAGCTTTTCAATACGATTTCGAGTTCACGATTTCTGTGTTACATTCTGTTTACGATCAGCTTCACAAGTTAGAGATTCTCATTCAAGATTCAATCTTTCTCTTAGATTGTGTCTATTTCTTCTACTTGTTTCTTGAATCAATCACATTTGAGGATTCCGCACTCATTTGTGATTAGATATCGTGTTGACGGTTTGATCTCGGACCTACAATAATTGTAGGTCCAGAAAATATACCAAACACGATATTGATATCCCAAACGAGTGCAGAATCCTCGTAAGTGATTGATTCAAGAATAGAGAAGAGAAGAAACACAAGAATACGATGATTCAAACAATAAAAACTAGATCTTTGCACACAAGAAGAACTTGTCGGGTACAAAACAGTAATCGTAAACACCTCTCTCTCGGGTTTACGATCGTGAACACCAATGGATCGTAAACACCTCTGGCTGCTCGCTCAGAATCGTAAACAAGCACCCCAAATGAGGAGGTCAAGTGGTCTATATATAGACCACCATTGGGTTTACTATTGGGCCCCTTTTGGATCATAAACCCAATAGTAAACCCAAGCCCAATCATAAACTAGCCTAAATACAATAACCAAACTAGCTTATGATTCTAATGAAACCCTCTAAGCCTAGCCCAAACTATTTAATATTACAAGCCTCATAAACTAGCCTCAACAATCTTCCCCCTAGGCTTGTGATATTAAATGTCTTTGATCTTTGAAATTCTTCTTCTTGAGTGGCTGGCATAGATGCTGATGAAGATTCTTTCCGCAGAAATCTTCAATGGGTTTCATAACGGGCACTTGGGACTTCCACTTGATCAACATCAGCTTGAACTTCTTGAAATGAACAAGCAATGAAATGGAGGACTCTCATTGACTTGCTTTTCTTGAAAGAACTGGTTCTTGCTGAATCTTCGGTAACTGTCTTGAATCTTCATAAATTAGAGGGTTGAAATTTTGAAAACCCCTAACTTTGAAGAATTTGATTGTTGAACTTGGATCTTCATGATCTCTGACTGCTCTCTGCATCACTTTCTTCAACGAGACTTGAAGTCTTCTGCTTCCCCTAAGCTTGTGAACATCTTCTTTGATAATCTTTTAGAATCTTGTAAAGAAACCAACAACTTCCCCTGAACAGTTCCTTTTCCAGATGGAAGTCTTGTCCGGCTGGTTCTTTAACTTTGAGCAGCAGTAGCATCAACAGCATCTTTCTATCATCAACCTGTCTGACACACATTATCAAAATATACTCCACCAGACATTTGATGACTGGTCTTTGAGTTAGAAGGTAATTATCATCTGTTCAGTTGATTCAAATTAACATAATTTTAACCAAAAACCCTAATATAGATTACGGGTTTTCTATAAAACTTCCCCTGAACCCAAGACCTCTAAAGACTTCCCTTTAGCTGATAACTTCCCCTCAGCTAAGGACTTCCCCTGAGATAATACATATTATCTTCGAGTTCCCTTCAGATACTATGTATTATGGAAGTCTTTTCGGATCATACTTATTATCCTCCCTCCTTCCCCTAAAAATTTGTCAAGATCTGACGGAGGAAGTCTTTTCCATTGGATAATAAGTATCATCCTCGAGTTCCCTTCGGATAATACTTATTATCCCATACTCCTTCCCCTAAAAATTTGTCAAGATCTGTCGGGGGCAAATTGTCATGCATTAAAACCCATGAAAAACACATTTTGACTTCTCAAATCAACCTGGCCAAGACGAAAACACACCAAAAAGAACTTAACGACTCACACACGAAAGATATAAACTAAACAAATACTTACCAAACATGAGAAAGTTTACAAGGGATCAAACCGTATGAATCTGACTGAGGAACCCTTTTCAGCTTCAGTTACTCAACTAGTCCAGGTGATTGCCGGTATGTTTGTCCGCTTTAAACTCAAACCCGTTTAATCCCAACCGAATGCATCATATTTAATATAGTACAATATTACCATCATGTTTAATTGTCCCCACACCCAAGCGTACACAGCAAAACCTACCCAACCTCAGAGTTTATTGAGGATTCACAAACCCCCAACTTGAGGAACCATGCAACACCGTTATGACTACCACTTATTTCATTAACCATCAGTTGGTGATCAGGTCGGCCGCTAAGCACACAAAGAAGACCAACTGAGTGATTATTTATTCTCTTTTCTTTTTCATTTTCTTTTTCTTTTTCCTTTCTTTTTCATTTTCTTTTGCTCTGTGGTGTTGTCAAGGCAGCATAAACATGGCGTGTGAGAGAGTGAATACTAGGTATAATTACCACTCTCAACCCGTTTTTGCTGGGACTCAGTTTTTTGAACCACGCAAACTGAGATGGGAAACTGAACACATATATATTTTAAGTTCATTGCACTTACATTGGAGGTCATAAGTTTAGGTCGAGCCTACCGAGCATATCACCGTGGAGCTTGCCTTTCACTTCCGCCTTACGCGTGTCAGCCATCTCCAATCCGTGCATTCAATTTACTTCCCCTAAACTTCTCAGAAACAAGGCACAAACAATTAAAAATTGAAAAGCACACTATTTTTGAGAAGTCAACATTTTCATCTTCTTTACATTTCTTCCCCTTGCTTTTTGATTTTTAATGTCACAACTTTGGAGAACATCAATTTTTTTTTATTAAACTAACACACAAACACATAAACAAATTAAAAGACTTTACACACATCTGGCCAAGCTAATCTTCAAAGTATTGATTTGAAAATTTTAGAAAATTGGGTTTCATGTCGTGCACACCTCAATGCATTTGAAGTCAAACACTTAATCAATCAAGTGAAAATTTTAAGAAAAAGATTTGACCCAAAACACCCTTTGCTGCCTCATCATTCAAACAACCAAGTTAAGAGCAGTACCTTTCATGCTGATTTTGACCTTTTACCTCTCAATGAGACATACCTTCCATTTATAGATTACTTGACATAACATGAAGATACGTCTCCTAAACTGTGCCTGGAACAATCACTTATCAACAAACAAATCAGTAATAAAAACGTTAGTGATAATCCTCCTTGATCGTTCCTGCACAGAGTGAGTGATTAGTTAGCTAATAGTACCCAGGCCATTGTTTTTCTGGGTACTCCTGAGGAATCAATGAATGAAATTTCTTTTAAAAACATTCCTTTTGAAAAATCAGGAAGTTGGGATGATTCGGTTGTAGCTGCATTAGCCTTTGGTTTCCAAGTTCCAGGTGATTTAACATTTGTTTTAGTCACCTTTGGAGTTGTGACCTTAGGTATTTCAACCTTCTTCGTTTTAGATTCACTTTTCAAAACAGTTTTTGTTTTAGTCACCTTTTGAGTTGTGACTTTAGGTATTTCAACCTTCTGCATTTTAGAATCATTTTTCAAAACAGTTTTAGTTACCTTGGGAGGGGTAACTTTGGGTTTTTCAAACTTATGTCGTTTTGAAACTGGTTTATTCACCTGTTTTTGGAAATTTTGATAACTTGGAAAACTGTTGTTTTGATTTAAAGATTTTCTTTCAGCTTTGGCAGCGCCCCGATGTTGATCAGAGGGTTTAAACTTAGGAGTAACAGTCTTCATTGCCTTAGGTTTCTGCACCATCATCGGCTTAGACTTTACAGACTCCTGATATGAAACCCTTTGACTTTTCGGAAAATAAGGTTCATAGGGGCGATAAAGACAGTTTCTAGCAATATGACCAGCGATCCCACAATTAAAGCAAGTCTGCTTCTTTAGATAGAAGTCAGACGTGTACCCATTTGTCTTTGGTGGCTGATATGGAGCTGGTTTGCCTTGTGTCTGCTTCTTTGCTTTGACTGCTGCTTCAGATTTGACTTTCTGCTGGTTTGTCGAACCTGTGTCGAACCTGTCTCTACTGTCTTTGTGCTTTCTTGATTCTTTGACGTTGAAGCACCATTCTTGCAATTACAACGGCAACTGCATAATCCAACTGAAGAAATGGGAGACACAGCTACTCCCTTGAGTTTTTCATTCTTCACTCCAGCTGTTGGCTTCATACTCGGATGCTTGATGGTAATCTTCAGCTTCTCAACTTTAGCTTCACCTATCACTCCATCGGTTATTCCCTTGAACTTGGAGGAGAAGGATGGTAATTCATATCCTACATCTGGTTCTTGGTCAAACATTGATCCAGATGTCATAAAGATCTTCCCCTCAGGCCGTGTCGTCAAGATCACCTTTTCCCTTTTGACTTCGTCAATTACTTTGAAGCATGGGGTTTCAATTTTAGGGTATGGTTTCAACTCTATCCCAGCATCATCAGACTTAGAGTTATGACATCTGTTATACACCTGGCACTCAGCATCATCTCTTGATACGTCCACTATTCTCCCTTCACCATATGTCATGTTTGCCTCGTTGTCTATTTCCTCTTGGGTCAATGGTGTAGTTCCAACCAAGACACTATCAATAGGAGGAGCAGCTTCTTTATAATCAGACTTAGTTCGTTCAACATGATCCTCACTAAGGAGCATTCCTATAATGTCTCTGGGAACTGGTGGAGGAATAATGATGTTTGCAGCCAAGGACTTATCAGATTTCTCTGATCCGAACCCAGTTCTGTCTTTCCCAACTTGACCCGTTACTACAGCATGAGATAATTCCTTCCCTGCATCGAGCATTCGCTGATTTCTTTCCTGATTGCAATCATACTTGACCTGCAGCTCGTTATATTTTTTTTGCAGTTCATCCAGTTGCTTCTTTAGCTCACCAATCTCAATCTTAGCCTGATCATATAAAATACTCTTCTCTGTTGCTAGCTTTTGATATTTCACAATGTCCAGTTTCTGAGCTTTTACCTTCTCCTCATTCTTTTGCCATCTACCCTTGAATGAACTCCTTTCGCATTTTACCTCAAACAGTTCCAATTCAAAAATTTTGCAAAATTGCCTAAGTCCAGGAATTAAAAGCGCACAAGTGGGATTGGAGCGCATATCTTAGTGTTGTCAACTTCATCTGCGAAAGCATCCATTTCCTCAACCATATTCTTTTCTTCAACCACTGAACTCATTTTCTTTCTTTAGGTATGCAGCTTCTGAAAATCTTGAAAAATCGGCAAAAACGGCAAAATCGGCAAAAGTACTATTCAAAGAATAGTGTCAAAAACTTAAAACGCGAAAACGGAGGCCTTCGGAGTGGAATTTGGGGGTCCAAACGAGCTCCCCTGGACGTTAGTCGGGGGTAAATCTGGGGCTTGTTGTCACGAACGTCGTGTTAAAATTTGAGCTTCTAACTCCAAACGAGTCAAAAGTTACGTCCGTTTCTGTGAAAGTGTGAAATAGTGACTTTTTTGCCGCAAAAGAAGAGTTTCCGATCGTAAACACCGTTTCCGATCGTAAACCCTGTTTACGATTTCAATATGCACCCAGATCGTAAACCTTAATCGTAATCTCTGATTCTGATAACTTCCAGTCGTAAACACGTTTCCGGTTGAAGAAAATCGTAAACACCTGATTCCGACAAAGTTAAGTCGTAAACACACGTTTCCGAGCAGAAAAAGTCGTAAACACCAGATTCCTGATCGTAAACAGATAAAAAACCAATCTTGAACTCGTAAACTCGTTTTTCTCAATCGTAAACGCAAACTGATGAAGAACACTTGATCGTAAACACCTGAAAAACCCAGAAACTGATCGTAAACCTTCAAAACAGCAGCAGCTCCGATCGTAAACTCACCAAACAGCTTCAAATCTTCAAAAAAACTCAACCTTTTCTAGAAAATGCTTGAATCCAATATCGTGAGAACCTCGAAACACTCGTTTCTTGGCTCTAATACCAATTGTAGGTCCGAGATCAAACCGTCAACACGATATCTAATCACAAATGAGTGTGGAATCCTCAAATGTGATTGATTCAAGAAACAAGTAGAAGAAATAGACACAATCTAAGAGAAAGATTGAATCTTGAATGAGAATCTCTAACTTGTGAAGCTGATCGTAAACAGAATGTAACACAGAAATCGTGAACTCGAAATTTGTATTGAAAAGCTTGGCCAAAATCATAATCAAGTGAGGCTTATATAGTACCTCATACAAGCCCTAATAAAATCGTAAACAAGAAATCAGCCCACATGGCCCAATCATAAACTATAATAAGCCCAATAACTAATAAGCCCAAAAACAATAAACTAGCCCAATAACTAATGTTCATGCCTTAATTAAATATAGCCCAACATGTATCCAAACCCCTCATAGGTGAATGTCTATGTATAATTAGTCATGATGGAAATTAATTCATAATGGATTGTAGATGGATTATAAATACCTTAACCATCAGTATAAATCCTTGAGAATATATTATTAAAATTTATCATGTTCTGTGTATGGACTAGAAATAGTTTTGTTAAGTTTCATATCAACACATGATTATCTCGGGATACAAAGATATAAGTATCATGTAAATGGTCCACATGCCAATGATGAAATATTGGAACGTGTTAAATATATTTTACAGGTATAAAGGTATATGTTTATATTTTACTAACCTATCGAAACCAGTTTTGTTAGGCATTTAGATGCAGGTAATTTTATGCAACACCATTTTGGATCTTGTGGTATTTATCTATTACGCATGAGGCAGTGAACATGTGGTGGAACTCTATTAAGAAGAACAATAACCAGAGTTAAGAAATTGTGTCCTCCACCGTTAGAAATGTCGTTTCCTACTCCAATCAGCTATTGGATTGTCTTTAAAAACATGTTGCTCAAGTTTGAGAGTTTTACATGAAGATCATATAACATTGGTCGCTTAAGGAGTTGTACATCAAAGGATTAAGAAGCAAATCAACCACTATAAAAGTACCGAGCACACAACTTAAGGAACCGCATCTCAAGAGACAAGAAGATCGATGCTACTCACATAAATCATACATGTCAAAATGAGGGGGAGACAATACGCGCTGCACTCTTTTTCCCTTAGCTATGGTTTTGTCCCACTGGGTTTTCCTAGCAAGGTTTTTAATGAGGCAGCATCCCCAAAGCGTATTGAAATAATAATATATATTTTTATTACATTCTATGGATAGTCAATGGGGAGTATTATGAATATTTATTAAGTGACTTTCCATATCTTATAACCCGTATTTCATTATCATTTATCATTATGTTGTATTAATATCATAGCCCTATAAATAGTGGTATTTGTATATGATCAATAGTATGAATGAAATAAGTTCTCCCATACTCTATACAATCTTTTTCTCTCAATGTTCATGTTCATATATTCTTATGTTTATATATTTAGATTGCTAATGGCCGTTATTATACAACACAATGAGTTTTGGTCACTCAAACATAGTTTTTCTTGCAACTGGTTTGCAAACTACGTGATGAACCTTTGGTCACAAATTAAATGTTTTGAACACTATAAATATATCATAAAATTATGAACCATACCTTTTGGAATGCTGAGACATATATCTAGTTTTCGTAAAAATTTCAAGACTTAAAAAACTCGTTTGATCTGGTAAATTAAGACCCGAAGTTGACCAAAACTTATGACAGAATGTGAAAATTATTTTAGAATTTGGTTTATGCCTTAAGTTCACATGTGAGTTGTATAACCATGCTACACGAGTATTATGTGAACCGAATATGACATGTTTTATGACATGAGAATGATGTTATACATGCTTGTATGATTCATAGATGTGTATCTAGAAATGCATGATTTTTAACTTAGAAAAACCCTCGTATGATTTTAAGTGAATCTTTGAGAAAATGCACGATGTATTACATGTTGTCTATGAAAACTTAATTGTTGATTAACATGTATTGTGTTAAGGAAATCCATGCTAGAAATGTCATGATTATATGTATGCATGAACGATTATTCGTATTTACATGTTTATCTTATAAAAGTTGTTAGCAAACATACGGCATGTCCACAGATTAATACTATGAAAATTTGTTTAGTAAATTCACAAACTTGAATCGCATGATGCCTTAAAATAATATCTTCTGTGCTTATTCGTGTGCTATGATATGCTAAGACCATACTACTCTCTATGTGAATATATTTGTGAATATCTTTACGTGTGTATTCAAACGATCATAAATGGTTCAGTATTCAAATGGTTTTCAAAACGGTTTTCTAAACAATCTCGGTTAGGTGAACAACTTGCATGTTTGTCATTTTGTATATAAAACATAAGTGTCTTAAATATTTTTAGAACACATTTAGGTCGAACTTTTCTATGTTAGCTCCAGTATAAACCCCCTATTTTTACATATCTACAAAAACTGTTTGCGTCGTGAGTTTCACAGGGCCTCTCTTTTTACATATGCACAACAACTATTTTTGTCTCGAGTCTCACACCCCCTCTTGTAATGGCTTATTAAATACTTTTGGGGAGATTACATGCTTTCAAATGTTTTCAAATTTTCAATAATTTCAAAGATTCCAATACTTGCAACGATTTCAAATGTTTTCAATAACATCAATGTTATCAATAGCATTTATTTCAACATGCATTAATGTTACCGATGCATTGTCAATAAACACAATTTTACTATTTTAATGCACACTGTTCACGCAAGACATTTCTCACGACTTTAAGTCCTTAAACAACAGAAACGTTAAAAGGGGGTACATAGCGAGGTAATCATGGATAGTACTATCGGGGTTTGACAAACCCTACCTGTGTTAGTCACGCTAACATTGACTGGAGGTCAGCGGATACCTTATTGACCTAATCATTTGGTTAATTATTATGGTCATAATTGAAAGACAAGGCAGATCATAGTTTAGTCAGCTTCGATTCTGGTGACTTACGGTAATGGTTAGTTGGGTAGAAACCCTCATTATAAAATAGTGTGGGTAATGTGTTTGAGTACACAAACAATATGATTATCGTGATAGGTTTCACGAATAAAGTATTTTTCAAATAATTAGTATTGTTGTTAGTTGAATTGATAAATAAATTTTCAAAAGGCTTTTGTGTTGGATTCACAAACAGTTTTTCAACAGACTATGGTGTCCGCATTCATAAATGCATTTTCAAATGATCATCAATCATATCATTAATATTTACTTTTCAAACCAGTGAACTCACCAGCTTTATGTTGACCCATTTTAGCATGTTTTTCTTAGGTATCTAGCTTCGAGAATAGGACTTGCTTGCATTGTGTGGATATCATACGCATATAGGACCTGCATTTCGTACATGGAGTCATTGTTGCTTCCAACATTTCAAAGAGTTATTTGTATAACTCCAAATATTTTATTTCATAAGTTTTGAAAACTTTAAAACGATGTCTCATCGTAATTTTCCCCATGCAAATAAAACGCGTATTTTTCTAAAACGAAAACTTTTGTTAAATCAATTAGTGGTCGTTCAATGTAACCAAAACTGTGATCCTTGACACGTCATACCTCGCAAGTCCCGTATTTTTCAGGGTGTGACATTACGGGCTGGTGAAATTGATGTTAAAGACTTGGACAGTTAGAATTTGCTACAGAACAATCAAAACAGTCATTTGTAAGTTATCTTTTACCATTTTATGTAGTTATTGTATCAAGTTTAGTATAGTATGACATGCTTTGTTTTAATAAAATAAGACATCGTTGATGAGGGAACTTGAGAGGTTGTATGGAAAGAAAGGCACTAAATCGAAGGACTGCAATGGTTTTGCTCTGTGAAAAGTATGCATCCCGAGTCTCATGGCCTTTAGATGTTCGGGATAGCATCTTTTTATCCATATTTTGTGGTGAATGGAACACTATCATCCACAATTTGCAGTTCTAAATCATACAGTGACGCCTGACAGTCACAAGAGGTATCATTATTTTTCATTTAGTGGTACGGGTAATTTTGACTTATTAAATTGAAACTTGATTGTTTTAGTTTCATAAAGTGGGTTCAGATCATCTTGACACAGTTAAATTGAGAGTTGATTGTTTTAGTTTTATAAATTAAGTTAGGAGCATTTGACCATTATAGATTGAAAGTAGATTGTTGTAGTTTTATAGAGTGGTTTGGGTCCTTAAAGCCATTTAAACGGAAAATAGATTGTTATAGTTTAATAGATTGAGTCAGAGTCATTTTAACCAATTTAAATTGAAAGTTGTTTTATTTGATACGTTTTAAATAGACCTATTTTGACATGAACATATATTGATCACAATCCATTTGACAAATTTTTTGGTTCAAAATATTCTAATCCTACTATATACTTTATGCACTTTGTACAATTCTAAAACATATAGTACAACCCATTTAAACACCATTTGATTGTACATTGAAGCACTATTTGAGTGAGTTTTTATGATGTGACCCATTGCAATGGTGAAACATGACAACAATATAAAAAATTAAATTGCTATTATTATTATTAATTATTTACTAATATATATATTTTTTCAATTATTTTTATTACTGATAACGGGTGTCGTGACCGTTACAAATGCTTAAACTTAACTTATAGCTAGGAAAAGTAGGGGTTATCAATCCAGGGAAGTACGGTTTACTAGTGACTTTTATTTTAACTACTTTTAACCTAAATTATCTAACCTAGATCAGTCACTAATCTAAGTTATACTAGACTGAACTAAACCTAATTTAACCTAATTATGAAGCTTGCCATTGATTTGATTTTAACGATTGAATTGAAAACTATTAAGTTTGTAAACAACTAATGAAAAATGTGACAACCTCAGGATCCCGATTAATTGATTTCTTAGTTTGATTCAATTACTCACTTTAGCAACCACATAGACGTGGTTTTATTTCAATTGCTCAACCCAACCCAACCACACCAATCAATCACACATGCAACAGGATGTGTCCTAATACTATACAAAATCAAGACAAGATTGAAACAGACATAACGAATAGCAGATCAGATTGTCGTCAAATAAATCGACCATACAACAAGATCCAGAACGTTAAATGTTCAAAAGTCCAAACTAAAGTATGAATAACTGAAATCAAACCAGAAAACAACTAACCGTTCACCGTCGGTAATCACCGGATGTTTAGCCGGACATCTGAATGTTTAGAAACATGATTAAGATGAAAGACAACCTAAAAATTTCGTATCCTAGAACTTCTGGTCGACTAAGGGTCGCTAAGTCCCGAAAAAACGCTAATAACCTCTTAAAATACGTTTGGAAATCAAAAATATAAAAAGTTGCCGACTCAAGCCGCTCCGCGTACCACGGAGATCCTCCACCTTCTCTTCTGCGTACCGCCAGACGACAAATGTATATCCTTTTCGACCGTTCATCGCGTACCGCCCAACCTCTTAAACCCTGGTTCATGTACCGCGATGCCTTGCCGACCAGCTCTCTTCTGTTATTCTTTTTTATTTATTCGCGTTATCTTGCATCTATGCTCGGTATTCTTCTAAACCCTCCAAAACCTTCTAATATATATCATTTATGCTCCATGTGCCTTGAAAAATAAACCATAAAAATGCGATAAGAATCTAATCATTATAACTAATAAAAAGCATAATTAAATATATTTAGCTATAACAAATTAGACACTCATCTATCACTACTATTATTATTAATTATAGGAAAAATGGACACTATTAATCCCAACTATTCGATATTGGACAAAAATAATCCTACCTATTTTTTTGGACAATATTAGTCTTATTAATCGACCTTGTTTTTTCCAACGGGGGTTAAAAAAATAGAAGGAATGTTTATTGAAAAAAACAAGGTCGATTTATAAGACTAATATTGTCTAAAAAAATAGGTAGGATTAATATTGTCCAATATCGAATAGTTGAGATTAATAGTTTCCATTTTCCATTTTTCCTTAATTATAGGAAAATTGGATTTAAATAATCCTAACTTTTGACTATTAGCCGGTAATAATCCCACATTTCAATATCCTTACCAGTAGTCTCAACTTTCAACCTAATTTTTTTCATTGGACCCGTCGTTAACTTTTTTAACACCGTTAAACCTCTGCTGACATGGCAGATGATGTGGACTACTTTTTAACTCTTTTCAATTTCTTATTTCCATGTTGGACTCCAAGTCATTTTCCCCATTATAATATATTTTATATTTTATTAATCTCTTATTTTCCTCACCCCAAATCGTATGCCTCCGTTTCCGCAGCCTTTATCTCCGACCGTCTACCACCGCAGCCCCAAAATCGGAATCGGAGAACCCACCTCCTGGTAGTAAATGGACGCTTCCTGATTGGATAACCTTTTTAGATGTTGAATTTGGTACTCCTTATCAGATGTTAAAATCACTAACCTCCCATTAATAGACCGATACCATCACTTTCATTTGTATTATTTGACCCATCTTCGAGCCTTTTTACAGTCCAAGCTTCCATGGCCTATTTCCTTTCTTCCCTCGCACATGATAGCTTCGATCTCCACTGTTCCCTCACTCAAGAAATAAACGGCGGAGAATCGTACGACTAATGTCCACTCAACACCCTCAGCCTCTCTGTCACTGAACTGAAGAACCCACCTTGCGGCTGTCTACCGCCGCAACCCTTATCTCCGGTTCAATCGCCGCCATAACAGGGGAAATGGGGCTGGGGTTCATCGGATGTGGTCGAAAGTCGCCGGAGACGATGCCGGTGATTCTCCGGAGGCGACAGTGTCCCCGTCTACCGCCGCAACCCGTATCTGCGGTTCAACCGTCACCGTAACTAAGCAAAGAAAAGGGGAAATGGGGCTGGGGTTCATCGGATGTGGTCAGAAGTCGGAAGTCGCCGGAGACGATGTCGTGGTTTGCCGGAGGCGACAGTGTCCCCGTCTACCACCGCAACCCTTATATCCAGTTCAATGGTCGCCGTAACTGAGCAAAGAAAAGGGGAAATGGGGCTGGGGTTCATTGGATGTTGTCAGAAGTTGTCGGAGACGATGCCGGTGGTTCGCCGGAGGAGATAGTGTCCTCCTCTCGCTGCTCTCTCTCTCTCTCTCGAAAACATATATGTGTGGCGAGGTTTTTTTTGGGTTCTTTTTTTAGTGGGATATCAATTGCCACATGGAATTGCCACATGGAATGAGGTGTTTAAAAAAGTTTTACATGTCATACTCCACGTCAGCATTCCTAGTAACGGAGTTAAAAAAGTTAAGAGCGGGTCCAATGAAAAAAATAAGGTTTAAAGTTGGGACTGCTGGTAAGGATATTGAAATATAGGATTATTGCCGACCAATAGTTAAAAGTTTGGATTATTTAAATCCAATTTTCCTTAATTATATTAACAAAGTAGAAGTGATAAACATATCTAAACGCAACACAATTAAAAAGGGAGTTGTGGTGTAGTGAATAGAGTCATGTAATACAACATTTAGCTCCTATGTATGATCCCTAGAGTGCTTGGCTGATAAATGTTTTTCTTCGGTAACCTTCTTTCTTATAGTTTTTCTCTTTTAGGTTTTCTTGGTTTTAGTGCACCGGTACGTTTACGTATGACTTTCTTGTTTTCATTTCCTCTATTATTTTTTAACGTAACAATGCAATTATTTTGTGTATCTGCGTTATCTCTGTCGCAAGCGCGGATAGTAAAATCTAGTTGAATTACAAAAAGAATGGGAAGTGCGAGAAATATTGGAAAACCGTTTGGTACAAATGAAAAGAGACCATGCACACAAGTGGGCTGAACGAGAACGAGAACGAGAGCGACAACAAAAGCGGGCGAAACAAGACATAAGGAACAAAAGTTACAAAACAATTTGAAGTAATACTGAAAAATTAGGTGATAAGAATTTTTTGTTTGTTTCGCACTAGGGTATGTGTTTTACAATGAGAAGTATTATGATTCATATATTAATCAGGTTTCTTGGGATTTTTATATTGATATGAGTTTTAATAGTGATTAATAGAGAGGGGTCTAAATGAGAAGTTTCGTTTGGTGAGAAGGATAAGAAGAGATTTCAGCTATTGGATATTGATCTAATAAAAAGGTAAGGAGAGATATTTTAGTGTTATCTTTATTGACTTTTTATCT
Organism: Deinandra increscens subsp. villosa; assembly: GCA_039602395.1. Classification (NCBI taxonomy): domain Eukaryota; kingdom Viridiplantae; phylum Streptophyta; class Magnoliopsida; order Asterales; family Asteraceae; genus Deinandra; species Deinandra increscens. Next base: position 22,128,973 of record JBCNJP010000015.1, read on the forward strand.
ACTTCCCCTATTTTTTTAAGCATTCATAACTTTCACATAGGACATTATTTTTTTAAATAAAAAAATACACCAAAAAATGAGCATTTTTTATCTTTAAAACCGTAAGTGTTGCTATATAAAAAAATTTAAAAAAAATACTATTTTAATTTTTGACATAATGTTCAGATCATTGTGTCATAAAATGTTCAGATCATTGTGTCAAAAGTATATATATATAATTAAAAAAAAAGTAGTCTTTCATTTTTTGACAGCATATGATGCAATGATCTGAACATTTTGAAACATATGTTACAATGATCTGAACATTTTTATACATCCGAAAGAGTAAAAGAAATAATTTTATATATAACAACACTGTACGCGTTTTAAAGATAAAAAACGCACGTTTTTATGGTGTAATTTAAATTAAATATAATGTCGTATCTAAGAGTTATGAATGTTTAAAAAATGGAGGGAATTTGACAAAAAGTCAAAAATGTCTTTTCATTTATTTTTTATTTAATTTCTCTCTCTAATTCTACATATGAAAACTTTAGGCGAATTGAAGATTTAATGACTATGATTTTTTTTTATCCTTCTTATCATTTTTATTCAAAATAAATTTCTCACAATAACCTCACCCGCGATTCATATATTAAATTACAACAAGTTTTTTTTTTTTAGAATTTCTTAGTTTTTTAAAATTACAAGTGTGGAAAGATTGTAAGAAACTTGATAAAATAAAGCTATTTTTGAAAGATCATTGGAAAAAAGAAGCTAAAATAATCTTTTGTTAGAATTTTTGTATCAATTGTCGGTAAATTATAGAAAATGAGTGAGAAATTAATTACGTTTTATGGGATATTGGTTGGTTATAAAAATTACATCTTGTAGGAAACTTATGGAAATATAAAAATTAAATTATTGAATAAATATTTTTACCAATAACACTAGAAAATAAAGTATGTGTGGGAAATTAGTCTCAGTTTTGTTGTAAACAAAAAAAATAATAATAATAAAGTTGTAGAATATTGTTGGGATATACATTGTTGGTAATTTATAGGAATGTTTGTTGGATTTTTGGAGAAAAATATATTTCCCGAGAGTTCTTTTCCACAACCTGTTTTTTGTAGAACTTTTTATCGGTAATGACGTATTCCGACGACTTTCCCACGAAAAAGGTTTTTGCAATGTAGTGCACCATACTTTGCCCCATCACGCTCTGGGTGTAGTGTTTCAAGACGAGCTCAACATCACGACATTAAACACTTCTTATCACTGATACAAATGGTCTTATTATCCCGTTTTCTACCTTAATTAAGAAGATTTGGCAATAGAGGGTCTATATTATATTGGTATTATTGAAGAAAATTGAAGATTTCTTGACAAACATGCTTGATTGTATTTCTGGATGGTGATAGATCGACAAGATGAAGCAAGTATATCCGAAGGAATATTAACATATTCTATTGGAGAGTACTTTTGAAGTGTCTTTCTACTCATATGGATACTCATAATATGGATTCGAAGTTCCCTTGGTCCTATTTTCTGTTTGTGCTAAGAACCCAACAAAAAAAAAACCAAAATTAATAAAAATGTGCAATCTTGAGCCAAATTTACATTTTTCGAAAACAAACAAAGATTCAGAAAGCAAAAAAAAAAAGATATGTAGAGACTCGATGGAATCTATTCTAACAAACACAGTTGAATGTGTAGAGACATTGGTAAAGTAATCCTTCTAAAATAAATTTGCTTCTCTTTGTTCTTACGAATAAAATTTGTTATATTATTACCAACATAATAGAACAACTATATGAACTCTTGAGTTCAAATAGTCGAGTAACTGTGTTTGGTGCGCCATAAACTAGCTTTTGAAAAGCTAGTTAGAGTAGCTTTTCAACTAGCTTTTGTAATATTTCTAGTTTTACCCTTCTCTATCTTATAAATAAATACTTAGATTTACATTTATGACATGTACTTTTATGTCATTTTATATTTTTCAGCTAGTTTTTACCAAACGTTATTTTTTATCAACTAGCTTATAGTTTATCAGCTAGCAGCTAGCTTATCAGCTAACAGCTACCTTATCAGCTAGCAGCTAGTTTTTCAGCTAGTGCGTCAAACACAATAAATAGGTTCATTTAATTGGGGAATGTGATGTCATATCAACGATGTGAGATATGTTGAAAAAAGATGGATGTCAATATTCTGTATTCTAATGCTCCTCGTGATATTGCACCTTGGATTAAATCTTGTTCGATTCCAAAAGCAAAGAGGAAGGTAGTGGTGGTTTGTAGATTCGAAAATGTCGTTTTTCAAAAGACCATCCGGATAACATATAGTATTTATGATTTCTAATAGGTATTGTAAATCTGGATCGAGTGGTTGAAAACCCAATCAAGACATCGTAATTTCTTTTTTGTGCAAGACCGAAACCCCCCAACTAATCATACATTTGTTTCAATACTAGATTATGGTATCCGTGTGTTTCTGCGGGGATAACGTATGTACACAAAATAGTTGAATTGCTAGAAGCAACGTAAATAAACGGAAATACAAAAGAAAAATATGAAGCGTAACGCCGTAACGTAAACAAAACAGAAATATAAAAATTACATAAAGGCATTACAATTAGAAACCAAATGCTCCAAAGATCGAATTTAAAATCCAATTATTATGTTACACACAGTGGCGGACCTACCATGTATGATGTATGGATGGGGGTCGTCCGACACCCATAAAAAAGAAAAGTTCAGTGTTATACATACGATCAAATCCCTACCGACCCCCAAGAAATTTTGTAACCGACCCCCATGAAATTTAATTATGACCCAAACCGAAGAAAATGAAAAGTGAAGAAGAAGTTAAAATAAAAGACGATACCGAGAGAAACGCAGGAGATCATAAGCGGTTGTTTTTAGTTCTCTGGTAGATGGTCGCCATCTCTGTGTGTCTAAGTTAGAACGAAGAAGATGAGAATATTGACCGAAATGCACTACTCTTAAAAACATAACTCATTTTGTAAGTATAAATGTCTTTCACTTTTGTCATCAATTTTTGATTGGACAATTCACTGTATACTATACTAAACTACACTAGACACTGACATACAAATAGTGAATTGAATACTTAAAAGTAACTTTATTTACTTTGTACATTTTTTATTGATATCTTTTAACTTATTTATTTTGTAATACATTTTTACTTGAGTTAATTACATTTTGCGTCCCTGTGGTTTGCGTGTTTTTGTCATCTGAGTACAAGTTCCAAATTATTAACAAATATATCCTGAGGTTTGTATTTTGTTGCCATCTGAGTCCCTCGGACTAACGGGGTTAAATTTTTCTATTAAATGAAAGGGTATTTAAGTCATTTCATATACAGGGGAGCTGTTATGTAATATATATGATTTTAATGTCTGTTACTTAAACTTTAATATAAGGACCATTTGTGTAATATACTCAAATATTAAAAAAATAATAATAATAAATAATAACCCTCCATTCTGGTATTCTCAGTTCTCACCATCACACCTACTAGTACTCCGTCTCCTCCATGGCTTCGCCGCCGCTTCCTCCGTAACCGCCGTCACCACTGCCTTTGTATCCTCCTCCTCCATCGTAACCTCCTCCATCGTAACCCATCTTCATCTTTCTCATCACCGTTTTTCTACTCACAGTGGTTGTCTTCGGATTCGACCTCCTCCGACGTGCCATTCACCACAAATGATCCGGCGGTTCATGTTATTAATCTGATTTCTATCCTCCTCCGCTACCTCTAGACCTACCCATTTCATCTTTACCAGATCCCGGAGCCTCCAATCCTTCTAATCTCACATCTAGCCCCTCTCCTCCGCCCTCTCGCCGTCGCCTCCTTCTCCGTCGTCTCTCGGATCATCGCCATCTGAATCCATCCGTCATCGAACTCCCTCACTTCCTTTGCTTAATTATGATCTCATTAGCTTTGGTTTAGTGTTGCGAGTGTACTGGCCTTGCAATCCTAAAATCCTAAGCTTCGACTTCCATTATCGCAGTCTGGTGCGACATCGTCGGATGAAATTTGAGAAAATTTATATGTCCAGAGGAAGCAATTTGGTCTCCGAAGCGCCGGAAAGACGTTCGAAGAGTGGTGTCGCCGAGGCTGTTTATAAAGGGGAGGTACATCGGAGGAGCAGACGAGGAGGTACGGTTACACGAGCAAGGGAAATTCCGGCCACTTTTGGTTGGAATTTCGTTAAACACGTCAGATTAGCCCTGTGAAGTGTAGGGTGGAGTTCAGGTTGTGGTTTGCTAGAGTTGCAGTGGTAGCCGGAAGATGGACTCCGGTGGTGACGGATGGCTGCCGATGAGATGACGGTGGTGGCGTGGTGGGTACTGGGTTTTGCTTGCTTTGATGAGAGAGAAATGGAGTTGTGGTGGTTGTGAGGGGGAGATATATATAAATTCTTATTTTTATGTTTTAATTATGTTATGTAAATTACAAAACAACCCCTGCTTTTTAATAATTTAGTAATTTACAGTAGTAGTCCCTCATGTGTAAATTGACTTAAATACCCTTTCATTTAACAGAAAAATTTAACCCCGTTAGTCCGAGGGACTCAGATGGCAACAAAATGCAAACCTCAGGATATATTTGTTAATAATTTAGAACTTGTACTCAGGTGGCAAAAACACGCAAACCACAGGGACGCAAAATGTAATTAACTCTTTTTACTTTTTATTAAGTTAAGCTTACCATTAGAAAAGCTATCCAAAGTTTTTTTTTTCTAACACTAAGTAATTATTATTTTTTGGATTTAATGCTTATTATTTTTAAAAACTTATTTAGTTAAAGTTTAAAAATATATAATTTGAGAATGTGCTTTTTATCCCGGAAAGATGCTTTTATAAAATACATTTTAATAAAGAACTCTAAATAAACATTAAACATCAAAAGTTATATATATTTAATTTACTTTGGGTGGTTATTGTCTATAAAAGTTATTTTAGGTTTAATGATCGGACTGACAAATGCTAAGAGATGTTTTTTCGTAAAGTCAAAATTTATGTAGTTTGAATTGTGTAATCAGATTGGTGAGGTAAGCAATTAGATTTGGATTGGTCTCTCTTTTTTGTCGTTTCGCTTTGTACTTCGTTTAACTTTGTTTTCTTGTTTGCTTGTTCCTCTTCTAGCGTCTCGCTAATTTTCCAATAATATTTTGTCATTAAAAAAAAAGATAAGTATTTGCGTGAGAATTGTATAAGCTATTTTAAAAATAATGCTCAGAAAATAAGTCTATATAATGCGATAGATCGTTTTCAACATATGAAAACACGTAGAGACTAGTTGTAAGGATTATTTAATTAATAGTTGCCTATTGTCATATTATAATTGTTTATTTCCGACCCGAAGAGACCCGAATCTAGTGATAGACAATAGAAGGTCCGAATATCAAAAATTTCCGACCCCATAAAAATAATTTCTGGGTTCACCACTGGTTACACAACTCTACTTATTACACTATTAACTTCCATGCAAATTATCTTGCGTTTAGATAAAAAAAAAGTCAGCTTAAAATTAAGTGACTACCGCATAGCATGTGTTCCATCAGGTCTATTTTTTTGTATAATAGGTAATATATGTATATAAATCGGTTAAGCCCAAATTGTTAATACTTGTTTCACTATTCTTTACAAGTTAGTAAATAACAAGGCTTTTAAAAGACTCACGGTTCTTTACTCGCTACCAAAAAAAACTTAAAATCGGCTTGATTATAAACGAGCCAAGCCGCTCGGCTTATTTTGTAAACGAGTAAGAGTCAAAATCAAGGTTGTTGGATATCAAAGCACAATCAAACGAACTAAACTACTGTTATTAAACTCTCTTTTAATCTCAAATGTAAAGAAAATGGAGGCTTACGAAAAATGCAGAAAATGAAAACTAAGAAAGATGGAAAAGCTGCTCATTTTATTAACTAAAGAAAAGTGGCTTTAAATAGCCATACAAGATGACAAACTTGGACCCTTTGTAACCACTCAATAGTAACTGCACCTAAAGATCCGGTAAACATTTTACCCATTCTTTACCCACTTCCAACGTAAACTTTCTTTATTTCATCACATGCTTAATTAAACTTAAACTAGCAACTAACAAAACTAAATAATAAAACTAAAATAGTCAAGATTAACTCAACATTCACCCCTTTAATCTTGACCACTTCATCCTTAAAGCAAAGCCGGTTCGTCCTCTTCAATCAAGTTAGCTTTGTTGTCTTTCTCGTTATTCTTCCATTTTGTGCACTCGTAGCTAAAATGCCCAAACTTTCCACAATTTTAACAACGAAACCCGCTCTTGTCACCTCGGCCCGTTCCTTTTCCTTTAGCCTTGCCACTTCTTTCAAAATTCTTTCCACGAGCTTTTCCACGTACACTACTTTCACATGCCATCAAGAGTGTTCCTTGATCTTCCTTTTCTTCATCCCCTTGAATTCTATCCTCATAAGCTTTTAGTCTCCCCACCACTTCTTCAAACGGCATAGTGTCGAGATCAGAATATTGCTCGATAGGAGCAACAATAGGAAAGTATTTCTTTGGGACCGAAGTAAGGAACTTTCTCACTATCACTTCTTCATCAAGGGTCGAGCCAAGACTCTTGAACTTTTCAACTATACCACTAATTTTCGCCGAATAGTCATTGATCGACTCGGTCTCCTTCATCTTCAACCTTTCCAACTCACCCCTTAAGGTTTGCAACCTTGCCTTTTGGACCCGATCGGTGCCTAAATACCGAACCCGAATGGATTCCCACACATCTTCCGCTCGCTTATGTTTGGCAACCTGCAAAAGAACATTTTCAGGGAGAGTATGATAAATGATAGCTTTAGTGGTGTAGTTTCTTTTCTCATCTTCGTCTTCCCCGGTCACCGTCTTCCATAACCCATGTGCTCTCAACACCATTTCGACTAAAATCGACCAAGAGGTGTAGTTTGTTTCGGTCAACTTCGGACATTGAAGCGATACATTGCTTCCTTGATCACGGACTGCTACAACTCCGTCATTCGCTGCCATCGTTCTTGCTTCTTTCTTAGCGGTCTCGTTCGGTCTTCGGTCTTTGTCGGTCTAGTTTAGTCGCCGGTCTTCGATGCGACTTTACGGTCTTCACGGTCACTGCTACGGTCTTTCTTCGTGCTTAACGGTCTTCACGGTCACTGCTAGAACTTAGTTCCAGCTACGGTCTTTTTCACGCCGGTCTTCGGTCACGGTCTTCTTCTCCGGCGACGGTCACGGTCTTCAATCGCTGCTGTTAGCAGCCGGTCTTCTTTCTTGCTGCGATTCACATGAAATCGCCTCCTCTTTGAGCCCTAGGCTCTGATACCAAATGTTGGATATAAAAGCACAATCAAACGAACTAAACTACTGTTATTAAACTCTCTTTTAATCTCAAATGTAAAGAAAATGGAGGCTTACGAAAAATGCAGAAAATGAAAACTAAGAAAGATGGAAAAGCTGCTCATTTTAGTAACTAAAGAAAAGTGGCTTTAAATAGCCATACAAGATGACAAACTTGGACCCTTTGTAACCACTCAATAGTAACTGCACCTAAAGAACCGGTAAACATTTTACCCATTCTTTACCCACTTCCAACGTAAACTTTCTTTATTTCATCACATGCTTAATTAAACTTAAACTAGCAACTAACAAAACTAAATAATAAAACTAAAATAGTCAAGATTAACTCAACAAAGGTTGCCGTCTAGTGGCTTATTGGTTAGTTGGCTCGTTTGACTTGCAATTTTAAATTAAAACCTAAGTTTTAATATACATACATACATATAAGCCAAAACTATAAAAAAAAACATTTAATTATAATATATATTTAATTAAATATCTAGTGTCTTACTTACAGTATTTTGAGGTTGTAGAAATCGCTCGATGATAGAGGGACTGTTTAAAGTGAGAGCGGAGAGGAGATAGAAAGGAGAAGAGTTAGTGTTTGTGTGTGCTTGAAAGCCTTGCTTCATTCCTCTATTTATAGGCACAAATCTCCATCATCATCACATGATCTTGTACCATGGTGGAGGTGGTGGTAGGGTGGCTACATGATAGTGTAGGGTGGTTACATGATGGTGTAGGGTGGCGGTGGGTTGTACCATAAAATCTTCTAAAGATTTAGGTGATGATGGTGGTGCACATGGTGGTCATTAATGGTGATACATGGTGGTTGTCGGGTCAACGGGTGTTAGATCGGGTCACGATGTCGGGTGACGGATAGATAACGGGTCTATAATATATAATACCCGGGATAAAGACTAGCCAAAATAATACCTGATTAAACAATAACTAAACGGATGACCGAACGCATTCGAGAGACTCTAATTATAAAAACTGGTTCGAGAGAGTCTCGAATAAAATTTTGATACTAAAGAATACGGGCTTAAAGAGTGTCATCCTAGGATAAAATGATTATTTTTTGATAAATAAAAAGTCGCCTAAAAATGCGAGAGACGAGGTGAATAGTAAATATTTAAATTACATATTTATTTTAACAAAAAATTTTATTCCTCAAAATATAATACCCGTGTCCAAGTATAATGAAAACCAAATTAATCATAATAATAATTAATTAACACGTAATCGTAGTTAACCGGATTAATTAAGGTTAAATAAGTACCCAAATTTTAGCGGTTGTTACGCGTAATCTCTTTTTGCACTCTTTGATGGCGTGAATATCAATAAAGACTAAGTCAAATCCAATGGGTCTGCTATTTCACTTCTCCTGTATTATAAACAATATTGTAATTGATAGGTCTTAAATATATAAATAATTGTTACATTTATAAGTATGATTAGCTTACCAATTAGATACGAGTTTTATCAAAATTCCTAGACCCACTTGTATGAGGGGTATTATGGAGCGGTTCTTTTTTCCAGATACGGCTTTTATTATGTTATCAGGCCTTAAAGGGCTGCATCACCTTATAGTGAGTATTATTGGATTTTAACGTACAATAAAGTTCATACCTATCTTAATGGACTGTATTAGGTGTTGATAGCTCTTCATAGTTCATTATAACTTTTACTATCTCATATTAGGTCTTAACGGTTTGTATTGAGTTATAGTGAGTCATATTAGATCTTAACGGGCAATAAGCAGTCATACTTGTCTTAGTGGACCAAATTGCGTTGATAGCTCTTAATGACAGATTATGTCTTTGTAATGTCACATTATGTCTTAGTGGACCATATTGGGCTTCATAGCTTAAGGTCCCATTATGGCCTAGAAAATGTAGAACGATTTTTTAATTAACTTAATAAGTTATATTTAGTAATAAAACGAAAAGATACATTCAAACTTTGTCGTAAATATATATTTTCCCAACAATATTTCGAAAAATATATAAGTACTTATTTTGATTTTGTATTAGACTAATATGTTATATCTTTCTACTCTAATAAAAATTATAACCCTTGACACATGTCAATAGTAAACTCATTCTCACAAAAGTTTTCTCTCCCACATCTACTCCCTAATAATTTTTTTTTATTGGAAATTATATCTAATTTTATAAACATGTTATATTTTATTTATTTATATATACTAGGATAAAACCCGTGTATTACACGGGTTTAATTACAAAAAATTTATTACATAATTTAGGTTAAAGATTCACATAATTTTTTTTAGATATTATAAATAATAATCATTCACTACGAGGAGCACAAAGAGATCGGTGGACAAGTTATTTAAACTCTTTAGTTGATTGCAACTTCATAGCCGAGGAAGCGAAATTATCTAATTTTTTCAAACTGTTATCGATAAATATTGTATAATTCAATAAAATATTATCACAATAAAAATAAATCCAATAATTCACATGTTTGTTAAAAAAAGTATATATGATACGGATACACATCTAAACAACATGATATTTACATATTTGATCAAACATACTATTAATGTAATATATGACATGAAAAATAGTAAAATTGATCAATCGTATGGAAAACAATTAAATTTCATTATTATGTATGGTATATAGACAAAACAACAAAGGAGATGGAATGACATTAAATAATACATTTGACAAGAAATAGCACACAAATTTAGAGAAAAATAAGAAACCCTTGAATTTAAAATATTTCAAGAAAATAAAAATTTACTCCAAATAACATTAATATTAAGCTTCCATGATATATCATCTATGTTAATAAGATAGTTATTTTATATTATCTCCATGTCATATGTAAGTACAAACAATGACAAAATTACAACAAAAAATATGAAATCCAGTTTCGTAATTTGTTATTATGAAATTTCTCTAACAGAGAAGTGAGTTGCATTGTTATTTTTTTAGAGTTAAATAAATTATATTTCATATTTAAAATTCAAGTAATTACAAGTAACGAATAATTATAATTATAAATTTAATTTTAATATAAGATATAATTAAAATCTTATCAATAATTAATAAGTTATGAGAAATTATAGAAATAAGAAAATTTATATTTTAATATTTAAAATGTTAGCATTTAATAAGTGAGAAAATTGATATTTAATATGAGAGAGAAGCGGAAAAATTGTGATGAGAATGAATTTGGTGATGACATGTGTCATTAAAGTTAACTGTTTATTAAATTAGGAAGATGGAATTAGGACAATCACATATTAATTTGCATCATATTTTTATTTAAAATTATTTTTGAAACTATAATTGTTTTTGTTTTAATAAATATTTATAAAACTTATAAATACCAATAAACACTTATTTACCAACAAAAGTTAATTTTGCATTTTTTATATATACAAGTAGAGACATAATCTAAATATTATTTTTTGATAAAGAAAGTAAAGTCACCAATACCATATTATGAATGATAATTTTAGTTTTTTATTGTAATGCGTTATTCCGGTAATGAAAAAAGTATGCATAAATTATCAGTTATATATATTTTTTACTAATTTAACCCGTATAACATACGGGTTCTATCCTATTTATTAATAAAAATATAAAAATAAAAATAACAATAAAATACATTTTGTGGATAGATTTTCACAAATATTTTTTCCGACAATTTTCTTTAAAAGTAGAACTGGTATTTTTTTTATTAAAATATGTTATGATTATTAAAAACAAGCTAAAATGTTACAACACAAATATTGTGGGAATTTTGTCATAATTCTATATATATTCTCGATATCTTGGAACACAATATACAAATATTATATTTATTAAATTAATAAGTTATATTTATTTATAAATAAAGTAAGTTAATTAAAAATATATATATATTTTATCACTAAATTGTTAGAAGTTTTGTTTAATTTTAGCAACATAATAACCACAAAGAAATTTTTGTGACCATCTTGTTAAAAATCTTGTGGGAAAATTTAGGATTTTTTTATCTTTGTTTTAATTGAAAATTTATAGCTAACTTATGAGAAATATACCTGGTTGGTATTTTGTAGAAAAAGTTCACGGGAAACACTCCACTTTTCTAGTAGTATCACGGTGTTGATTGGTTGTGCAATGATCATTGTTATTTTTTTTTTTCTCTTCTTGGTTTGAGTCACACAATTACACATCACATTCTTTTCTAAATTAAACCCCATTTTCACCTAAATATCATTAAACATATTTATCATCATTAACTACTACTAGACCGTCTTCGGGGTTATTTATTTAACATCACTTACCTTTATCGCAATCACACACCCAAACTAGAAAGGTCGGCTTGCTTTAATTTAAATCTAAGCAAGTCTCATTTTAATAAAAAATGGTTATACACAATGTATGTTGTTTCATTTGTTGGAAATTTATACTAAATTGGGTGACATGCTGTAGTGGTATGTTGGTCACAGTTTTTTAAATAGTTTTGTGTTCGAATCCAATCGATGCCTTTTTTCCCTTCCCATAAATTTTTTTAACAAGTAAATTGACAGCTTTCATCACCTAAAAACACTTATTATAATGAGGTGGCAGGTAAACAGGCAACAAGCTGTACTGTAACCCCCTTTTAGATGGCAACCTCAATTCTATTAAAAATAAAGTTTTGAGTCTTAGGGGACGAAAAATTACTATGCACGACGTGTTGAACCTTATTAAAAAATTCAACCGCCTCTGGGGCAAGGAACCCACATGCATCAAAAGCAAAAGGGATAAACACGTGTTGATTCTCGATGCAAGCTTTCTCGTGTTTGGTAACTTTGTCTGATGCCGCCTTCAACGCAGCTAGGCCCGCGACAAACCCATTGTCCCTAAGCCCAGCAAGGGGTGACACTCCAGTAAGGTCCACACAAGCATGTTTTCCCCCTGCCCAACCAAACACAAGAAGATCAGCTGAGCGTAAAGTGGACCTCTCTTCAAGTGGCTTCGTTAAGAAGTTCACGGGAGACTTCTTTTTAGCAGAAATCCCCGCCCGCTTAAGAACATCAAACAGAACATCCCTGATCCAATCATGTCTGTATTTAAACCCGGGTAATTTCTTACAATGAATCGCATGCTCGCCAAAGGTATCCAAGCAAACCTTACGACAAATAGGGCAAGGCTCATCAATAGGAAACAGATGGATCATAAGCATGTACTTAAGGATAGCCCGATATTCCACAACCGACATATGTTGCCCCAAACCTTCAATGGGAATGACGATAAGGAAATTTATGCCCGAGGAGCCCGAAGACATGCAAACACAGCTTTTGACGAGGGGATATATCAAATTTCACTTCCAAACTCTAGGCAATTCTATTAAAAAAAAGCACTCGCCAAAATATCATGAGTTTTAGAGCGGGAAGTGTCCTTAATAGAAATACCGCCAAAATCGAAATCGGGAAGTGACGTGCGCAAGCGACCCAACGCACACCCATAATCAGTGTCCAACCCATTATACCACACTCCCGGAGAATGTGATCCTTCAAACTCCAAGATTGGGCCCTCGAGGCCACAAAAGCATATGTAGACACATCCTCCGCAAAACATAACCCCAACCCCCCAAAAGGGTCGGGAGCAATGTCAGCCTCCTTTGGAAATCTCCGAAAAAAAACACCCCCACAAACCATAATGTCCTCAATAGCCCCCCGGAGCCCCTTATCAAAAAATGGAAACAGCTCCCCCTACATGCATAGGCTGGCATGTCCGGAGATCGAACAACAACTTTGCAACACCCATACATGAATGAAGCAAAAGAAGCTCACATTGAGGATCCCGCAGGCGGGAGACAACTCATTAGGTCCACCGCAGAGGATGCCCTTTTCACAGCCAAATTACTGACGAAACCAACATCTCGGCTAACAACCCCTCCAAGAAGTTTCACTCCCAACACCGGCCTCCCGATCCCGCTAGGAAACAAGTCATCTTGCACCTTCACCATGTTGCATGATGGACAAAAACCTCAGTTTTCTTGATGTTTAATTCTATGCCCAATCAGGGCCCCTCAGACCTGATAATATCCAATGCTTTAGCCACCTATGTATCGTCTTCAATAATCGTACCATCATCCAGGTACAAAACATGAAAGAAAAGCTTGCAACAATCCCTTATTCGGTGGACAAGCGGGTGCAGAACTAAGGCAAAAAAGAGAGGCCCTAAAGGGTCCCCCTGCTGAACCCCCGTGGTGGACCAAATATGATCATCACCAACATAAAGCCAAGATGGCTGCCCATATAAGAAATCCGCCCATAGAGAAATAGAAGGACAACGTGTCCGAACCTCACGCAAGATGGCAGTTTTATCAACCAAATTAAAAACATTAGAGAAATTAACCGTAAGCATAGCGAATAACCCATCCGAGTGAAACTCATTTTAGAAACTTTTTCCTTTGACAACATTTTCATTATTAACACATTGTTATTTGTTTCATGTTTTCTTATATTTTTCAATTTTTTTTAATTCGACAACTCCTTTTGAATGTTTTTTTTTCTTTTTCTTTGGGCACACTTTAACATTTAGATCAAATTCGCTTAATCAATTTCAGCATAGACTTTAATTGAAATAACCAACTTTACTTGTTAGAAAAGAAATTTAGGTTAAGAAATTGACTAGGTGTTATCTTAGTCATTTTCATGAGATATAGAAGTATAACATTAATATTTAAAGTTATTTTGTTAAAATATAAAATAAATGCTGAAAGTAATTTTCTTTATACAGAATCAAACTTGCTTTTGTTATGAAGTTGACCCCGAAGACGTGTGGAAGTGAATTTTAGCAAAGGACGCAATAAGTCTTATTAATTATTTTAAGTATCAAAAAAATTATATAAACTCCTATAGAAGTATTGAATGTAGAACATATGTATTATTCATCCACCAAGGGTATATCATCTATTCTAATAAACGAAAATATTTTTAGGTGAGGTGGCATCACCACAGCCCTCCCCTAAATCACCGTAATTCCTCACTTTTCACCAATTAAGGGCAAAAATTAAAAAGCTTCACGTTGTACTCTTAAAAACATGCGGATCCTTTCGGATCCTTATAACCCGATTTTCAAACCCATTGTTTTATCACGCTTGAAAATCTTAAAACCCTAATTGCGGTATTCCACAATTCATCCGGTCGCTCTCTCTCTCTGCCCGTTCATCTCCATCCACCTGCGGAATCGCTTCATTTGCTTCATCGAAGGTATGAATCGATTTGTGCTTCATCGTATAATCACGTTTCTTTATCTAGATCTGTATTTGTTCAATCGATTTTGTTTACCGGTGGTTGAATCGATTAGTGTTATCGGTGGTTGATTTGTATTTGGTTTCCATGGAATCGAGCCCTAAACGATTTTCTCAGGGTTAAACATCTCACCGGCTCGAATGGAGACCTAACTGTTGTTGTATCATTGTGTTCACTCAACCAAATAAATGCGTTTTAGGGTTTCAATTTCGTGTTAATATGTGCTAAACTTTCTTTCCGATTCTTGGGGTTATAGAATCTGGTGGTTTTTGAAGTTTATTGTTTCCAGTTTCTTGGGGTTATTTTGGTTTTAACTGTTCTTGAAGTAATAATTATTGCTTTAACAATGAAAAAATGGTTACTTCAATTGTTCATTACAATTGTTTATAGATGATGGACAGATGATGAATCCCACTTGCAAAATTGTTACTTGGTTCAATTCCTTTGTCGTTTTTTACATTATGGTCTTTGTCAAAGGTTCATTAAACAACCGAATCATTTACAGATTTGCTAATATATTCTTTATTGAGATATTTTCTTTCCGGATAAACAATCTCAGTTGCTCATTGTTTTTTTTGTATTTTTTTTTCAGATGAAGAGGTTCTTCAAGATTATCCATTAAGGCAACTCTGATCAACTGGTAATTTTTTCATTCTTATAATTCATATTATACTATTGCTATTAAAATTCTCGTGCTTTATGTATCATTGTTCTTTATTGTGGAAATTTGATTTATCCGAAGAATAAAATTTGTAGAATAAATTGGGGATGATTATGTACACCTTAACTTTGAGTACATGAGTTATGGATTGTCGATACAAGTTTTTTATGGATTGTCGATACAACAGTGAATGTAAATCCATCTTATGTGAAATTGTGTTCTTAAGTATGTGAAAAGTTGGTTTTTTTCGTTTGTTGAGGCTAATTTGTGACTTTGTCGTAAGAGGGGTCTTTTTTGTTTGAGGCACTAATCAATCATGCCTTGAGTTTATGCTGATGGAGACCTAATTAATGGGTCATTATGTGATATCCTAAATCTGAAACCAACATTCCGTTTATAAGAGAGTTGTTTTAGATTGATTTTAGTTGCTTTCATAGCTCTTGCTGTTGGAGTAATGCCTATGAGGCCTTCTGGTGTGAATTTATTAGGCGTGTGTATTGGATTGTTTGAAATGATGATTCTGAATTGTGATTTTTTGCTATTATTGGCTTGCAGGTTATAGTGTGCAGACTTTGTGAGGTCTTTGGAAATGGTCTACTTTTTAGGTAATTTTGTTTACTTTGTTTTCATGTTATTTATATTAGATGTTCTGGCTTTTTTTATGTGTTTAAAATATTTGAACATGTGGAATTAGTAGGCACATTCCATTTTTTAGTGTTTTATTGTTAAATAGTGAATTTGTCTCTTTGATTTATCACACCATCTGATTTATCACAACTCTGTTTCTGTCTAACATTTTTAGGCTTTTATTATTTAGCCCTACTGGAATTCACTATTTACTATTTAGTCTCTTTAATTGTCATTTTTTCTTCTTATCCAAGGATGATCAACAGGTCATTAACAGAAGCAGTGGTAGATAAGTTCACTCAAAAATCGATTTTGACTTTTCAAGTTAAACTTACTTATTTAAAACCTCAAGGGGTTTTATTTTGAAAAATCTTGACAAATTAATTGTTTTTCTATGGGATGCTCCAAGCAGGAAATATATGTACTCTATTCATGTGAAAATTGTTACATTATTTGAATTTGGGAAGTCATAAAAGTCAAACTGAATGTTGTCGTATACTGGTTTCCAAACTTTCAGGAGCTAGACATGAAAGGAGCCAAGTAACAGTGCTTACATGATTTGACGAGCAACATATGAACTACTTGCATTTTGATGTTTTCACCATTCATTGTTCACAGGTAAGCAAGTTTTACTTTTGCTTGCATCTCCTTTCCAACTGTCTTTAGGTGTTGTAGGGTTTCTACTTGGTTGTGCGACATTGAGGATATGTGTGGGAACTCATAAGTTTTTATAAATTCTGTTGATATAGTTTACAATCAATCTTTCTGTGTAATTTTTTACATCTAAATTTTGTGATTAGGCTTCGATATTTGGAATGCATGTTCTATTTATATGTATGTTTATGTTTAAAATTTGAGAGTATTTGCTTAGTTTGACGTATTGTGTTCTTATTATCTTTTTTTTTTGTTGCTATTTTTTATATCTAAATTCTTGCAGATTTTTACTGGCCACTTTTGAAGTGCATTAATCCTAACACTATCGCTTGGTTATCGTCGGGTTATACTTCTTAGTTACCTTTCCTATTATAAAAACTCTTACATGAACCAATAGTTTTCGGTATACTTCATAACCTCATAAACTTGAGTCGGAGATTAAGGATGAATTGTGGAAATTAAATATGAAAGCAACTGGGTAAACAATTAGTAACATCAAAAAACTTCTTTCGTTCCTCATTGTGTTAATTTCCTTGATAACCACCGTAATGCATTGCCGCGCCTATGATAATTTGCTATTTTAATTCCCCTAGATGTTTCTTTCTTTGCAGGTGTGGGTTTTAGTGAGACCCAAATGAATATACCAACAACTTGGTTCACATTTGTATAATAGCTAACATCAAATTAAAGGTCGCGGGTGATTGTGGTTTGAAGGTCAAGTGTGAATGATTTCTGCAGTGGACTTCTCAACATCAATCTCCGCTTGATCAAATCAATTTGCAATAGGTATTAGGGTTGGTTGATCAGTTAGTATTGATTGAATTTTTTAATGTGAATTATTTCGTACTTTGGTGATTGCTAAATGGCATTTCACGCAATAAAAACAGGTTATCACCCTTTGTATAATATTTATATCAAGCTATCAGCTATTATGGAAATGACTTATTAAAGCAAACAACCACGAACACACACTCACACGTTGCCTGCGCAACTCTTGACTCTGTTATCTATTATTGTATTAACTAAATAAATGATAGTTCACTAACTGAATCTTGAGACAAGTTATGATGGTTGCCCACCACAATTGGATAAAATTTATTTCAATTGATTTTATATATGAATGGGTGATATAATGTGTGAAAAACACTCGATAGATCTTACAGGCACCTTTTATGAATATCTTTGAGTGCATACATAATTTGGTTCCAATTACGATGTTCTTCCTTTTGCGTTAGATTGTTGCTCGAAATTTGGGTTGATTTATGTGAACTTTAGATTCATATATGTTGTTTTCTCATGACCAAATGTTTCAACAACTTCCTATTATAACTAGCCTTTTAAACCCATACGTTATACGAGTTGAGGTTTTAAAAATATTTTTCTAATAAAAACAATAATTATGTGTTTGATTATATAGGTCTTAAATAATGAAAAAATATATTTTTTTTAACCTCAATCGATGCATTGATATCAATAAAAGTCAAGGACAATCAATATCAAAGGTTCGTTTTTATTTGAAAAATCTATGTTTTAGCCATAGACAATTGTAGGTCGTGTTATCAAGTGTGAAGAGTAGGTCTGGGCGGCTCAAAGTTCTCATTTTAGATGAAGATGGAAAAGTCACAACCAAGCCGTTAAATGTTGTATACAATGATGTATTTTCCACTTTGTAAATTTTTAACATTTTCTATAAATATAGATGCAATGAATTTATTATTCTTACAATACTAATCTATTTATTTAACCCAACCGTGCGATGCACGGGTATCAAAGACTAGTATGATGTATACATGATAATACATCATAGTAAATCAGATTTATATCAGTACATACATCTGAGTTTATAACATAAACGACAAAGTTAGCATATAGACCCTAAATCCTAATTTAGTGATTTTTTATTGGATCTATATTTTTACCGTATTTAAGAAATACAAGTCCAATACAAAAAAAATTAGAAAATACATGTTTTTAGATAAAAGTAGAACAAATAAAAAAGGAGATGAGTTTTTTATTTTTTCCTAAAATTGTGTAGTTAAAAAACTTACCTATGAAGTACTAGTACTATTTTTCTTTATTTTTAACTAACCAATTATTCTCTATTTTTATGTTTTCTAATCACTCTATTATCTTTTCTTCGGCATCTTCATCTTTGATTAACTCATTATATTTTTTACTTTAAACTTACTATAATTCATTTAGGGGTTGTTTGGTAGAATCCGAGCCATTAAGTGTTAGAACAAAAAAAATCTGATTGAGTAAGACGTAAAAACTTTTAACAAAATAGTGTTGAGCTAGTAACTAGTGTTTGATTGGATCTCTAGATTACTAGTGTTTGGTTGGATCTCTAGATTATTAGGGCATGCCCATCATCATAACCTGTAAAGACAATTTATCTCAATGTTTTAAAAACCGGTTTTTTAGTTGAACCGAAAAACTTTCCGGGGCCGGTTGGACCGGTCGGACCGGTTAGACCGGCCGGTTGAACCGGTTAGAGGATTTATATATATATATATATATTTATAAAAATGTTAATAAATTTTTACACCACAACGAAAATAGTTAAAAAAATACAATGATAATCCACTAAAAAATAATACCAAATAGGTATTTCATAAGAAAATATAAGTTTTAGACTTTAAAAAATAATAAAAAATAACAATAAACTAAATTTTTTTTTTTTAAATATCAGAAAACCGGTTGAACCGGAAAAAACCGGAAAACCGCCCGGTTCAAAACAGTCCGGTTATGTCCAAAAAACCGGGGATTAAAAAGCCGGTATGATGACCGGTTGGCGGTTGAACCGGTTTTTAAAACACTGATTTATCTCCTATTTACTTGTAAACTTAGCTTTATTTTGGTTTTTTATGTAACTTTTAGTTTGATCAAGAAAATTGGTTTCTAAACATATATAATTTTTATTTTGGTTCTCGTGCAAATTTCGATCACTAGCTTTAGTTGATTTCTTTCACTTATCAATTCATCAAATAACACCTAAGAGCCTCTAATTCTTAAATAATTACATAATTTTTAGCTTCACAATTTTATCGTCTTCATTTGTTTGTTTTGTTGCAAATCGGTTTCGGATAGCTAATTCTTTGAGATATACTTTTTAAAGCGGGTTAGACTTTAAAGTAGAAAGATAAAAAATAAAAGTAAAACTAAAATAACTTGATCCTATTTATATATAACGTATCTTAGAACGGGTTAGACTCTAAGGTGGCGTTTGGTATGCATGAATAGAGGATGAAATGAAATGAATCATTACGTCGGAATGAAAAATGACATGCTTGGTTACATAGTGGAATGGAATAGACCATTACACAAGGAATGAGATTCCTTCCATTTCTGGAGATTTTCATTCAATGGGGGAGGGGTGTTTTTTTTTGATTCCCTCAAGGAATGGAATGAAAAAGAAAATTCCGATTAAATTTCTTCTTAAATAATTATGAAAAAAATAAAGAATAAAAAGTAAAAATAAATAAATTAATAAAAATTTAAACCGAAAATGAAAATTAAATAAATAAAAAATAAAAAATAAATTAATAAATTAATAAATTAACAATGAAAACAAAAACAAAAAGTAATAAAAATAAACGCAAATTACAAAATAAAAAATAACAACAAATAAAATAAACAATATAAATATAAATTAAATATTTTAATTAAATTAATAAAAAATTGAAACATTAAAAATATAAATATAAAAAAATATATTAATTTTAAATGGAAATATTAGGCAAATTGTATTCGATTTCTTCATTTGTACTACCATCAAACAATGCGAATCAATGATTTATTTCATTCTCACATGGTAACCAAATATGACGATGGAATGGTAATGATCCATTTCATTCCATTACCATTCCCTCGACCATTTCATTCCGTCGCTCATTCCATTCCATCGTCCATTCCATTACCTTATACCAAACAGAGATTATAAAAGAACCGTTTCTCTTTTCCTTTTTCCTTGATTACATGATACAAACTATGAAGTAGTAATTTTGTGCTTCAAAGTTGAACAAGGTCTCACAGAATAGGGTGATTGAAGGAACAGAAAGAAATTGGCTTAATTCTTATATGATATATATAATAATGCAGACAAGCATTAAATAGGAAATGCAAGATAAGACAACCAACTAATGCTTGCACCCGACCCGAACCCAACCCGCTGACCCATATGCCCGTTCACTCGTATCAGTCTTCATTATTATCATTGAATTCATCTTCAGTTTCATCATTATCCATTTTCTTATGTTTCAGAAACTTCACAAGACCTTCCAACACAACATCCACATCCTCGGATTTCATGAGTTCCTCCGCTACCTCCGCTGGTGTAACTTTCTTGCATTTTATGATCAGCTCTTCGATTTCCCTAAATCGCGAATGTTGGTCGTTGATATTGAGGTAGTTGGCAGCTAGGGTCCGGAACCCGTCCACGGTCAAGTACGACATGTGAATGTGCACGTCCATCCGCCCGGGTCGCAGCAATGCCGGGTCAAGCCTCTCTTTGTGGTTCGTCGTAACGATTATAATCCGTTCGTTCCCGCAACACGACCATAACCCATCTATGAAATTCAAAAGCCCCGATAACGAGAACTGCAAAATTATCGATCCAAATAATTCAAAAGAAAATTACGCAACAATAACTTAAAATGATGAACAGAGATCATAGCTAGAAAAATAACCGTGTCATGATCACGACCGGATGATTCCGAATCCGGCAACTGCATGCTGCAATCGATGTCTTCAATCACAATTATCGATCGGTTTGATGTCGCTAACATCATATTCATCAACTCTGAATCACCTGGAACATTCTTCAACTTTAGGTCGTAGATATCAAACTTGAGGTAGTTAGCTATCGCAGCAATCAAACTCGACTTCCCGGTTCCCGGTGGACCGTAGAGCAGGTAACCCCTCTTCCACGCTTTCCCCACTTTTTTATAAAACTCTCTCCTCCTCAAGAACAAATCCAGATCATCAATAATCGCCTTCTTCACCGTAGGATCCATCGCCAACGTGTCAAACGTTGACGGATGGTCCAGATTCACCGATCCATCAGCGTAGGATGATCTCAGGTCACTAAGTTTCACGACTTTCTTCTCGTTTTGGAGGTCTTGAGATGTTTTGATTACCCATGGCAAGTAGGAGTTTATGATAACATCTTTGTGTGTTTTGTCGAATTCAAGCTCGAAGTATCCTCTGGAGCCGCCGGAGCTACTCATTGCTAAACCGGCGTCATCTCCGTCGGTCATGTTCTTTGGCTGCCGACGGAAGTACCTCCATGTAACCGATATTCCATCGAACGACTCAACTATCTCCTCCGACTCCGCAAATTTGATATTCATGTTGTTTTCATTCACGGATTTGGTGATCCTGTAAGTAATAGTGAACAAAAAACTTGTGTGATGAAAATTGAAATGACAAACAATTTTCTACTTTTTTTTCTCTCTAGAAAAACATATATTATTTACATCTTTGAAGATGCATCTGGCCGGATGACACAATTTTGGGAGTTTATCTGCTAGCCTTCTTAAAAAAGAAAAGTATTTGACAATTAATTAATTAATCATCATCAATTATCACCTGAGACGCTTGGAATTGGGGTTGATTCTGCTGCAGAGGAAGGCTTCGGCGGCATCGAACATGTGATTTGAGGTCAAGCCGTCTATTTCGTCGAAGACTAAAGTGAGTTTCGGGGATTTGGGTTTCGACCAGTAGGAGCGGACGGCTTCGAGAACGTACAGTCGGAGCTCAACCGATAAGAGCTGGTCGAATATTGTACGGAAGAGCATGAGTGAGGTGGACAGCCAGGCGTAGGCCGACAGCAGAGACGACAGGGTCGGCATCTCCGGGAGAAGTCGAGATGCCATTTGTGTGAACGGACGGACTGACAAACGCCTAGCTTGGTAACTTCTGGAGAAACTACAACTTTATAAAAGTTGATGATGATTCGGTTACTATTTGAACTTTTTGTTAGTTTAATGAAAAAGAAAAAAAAATAACAACCTACAAAGAAAAGGAGGTTCGTCAATGATTCTAGTATAACTGTATAAGTGGTTAAGATGTCACATTCAAAAACATTAAAATGAAAAAGTTTTATTTCAAGGCCCACATGTGACAAAAATAGGGGTTTCAAGTTGGGTTATAGGGTTTTCTCACTTATGATTGATTTCCTTCCATGGGTTCTAGTGGCCTGGTGATCCAAATTAAACGTCCAAAAAAATAAAGAAAGGAGACGTAGAGGATGTTTCATGCTTTTAGGTATCTTTTCATTGATCCAAAACTGCATTTTAATGAAATGGTACATGCACATATATGATTTCAAAACATAGTATTTTCATATTTAACTAGTTCCTGTCTTCAGTCTTCAGCCAATTCGATATCAAAAGCACATCACACACGTACAGTTAAAAAACATGTAAACAAATAGCATAGTAGAATCAGTCCATAAAGATAATGCATATAAAGCATTTAACAATGATATTAATTTTTTCAAGCAGAAACTGAATACCCAAAGTACATCATATACAGTCTTTAAAGGTAAAGAAATTGCATAGCAGAATTAGTAAATAGAAATAAGATATATGCAGAAATACCTATAAATAGTGAGAAGAGAAGAATTGTCCTCCACATAAAGTCATAGCTTAGTAAACATAGAATACACCCAACTTTAGTACCTAATAACAGATCATATCTAAAATCCAAAACTAAAAGCTCTAGCACAAAACCTAAAGACCAAAGGTTTTAAGAAAAAAACATGGTGAAAAATCTGCAAACAAAGAGGGACGGGGCGCACATAAGAGAACATGCTATATCATATTCAAACGGAGCATAGTTAGGTCAGTTAAAGAAACCCTAAGGAAGAGAAGGTAATTAACAAAACTAAAGAGATGATATGAAATAATTCTCATTCCGGTTGTTTATATGATCTAAACCACCGGAGCAAAATGGCGAACGCTAATAATTTTGTCATAACTGGTACATATCAATTTAAAGTCAAACGTAAAGCAAGCAAGGACACATGTTTCTAACTTTGATCTTGTTTAGTTGTTCCTGTATAATTGATTAAAAAGATTTTTTCTAAAGTAACCATTGGAAGGGTATCTCCTCACAAATTTTTACTTTTTGACAATGACTTCGTTGATGAGCGACACTTCTGCAAACATCTGTAGAAGAAAATATGATTAAACCTTTGCACTCTGTAAGAAGAAAATTGTTTCTTTTTTAAGTTATACAGACTACTAAAATAAGCTAAAATTTAAATAAACTGTTATTAAAACTTATAGATAATTCTCATTTAAACCTTTTGATTAATATTCTGCATATTTCAACCAATAGTTTTTCTAAAACAACTTTTTTTTTTAAATAAAATTACAAAAATGTTTTTTAAACAATTTAAAAACTTTTTTTAAATAATTGTTTAAAAACATTTTTATAAATAGCTGTTTAAAAACATCTAAAAACTGTTTAAAAAGCGTTTTTTAGAAATTGTTTACAATAGTTTTTTAAAAACTGTTTAAAATATTCTTTTTTTGAAAATAACTGTTAAAAACGTTTTTTTAAACAAAACTGTATAAAAAACTTTTTTTAAATACTTTAAAAAAAATATGTTTACAAAGGTTTTTTTTAAAAAACAATTTAGAAATGTTTTTTTTTAAACGTTTTTAAAAAAAAAATTGTTTAAAACGTTTTTATACTTTTTAAAAGGCGTTTTTTTTAAATTGGTTAAAGAAGTTTTTTAAGAGCTGTTTAAGATATTAAAAAACATTTTTTTAGAAAAAATTTAAAAAAATGTTTTTTATAAAAAAAGTTAAAAAACTATTTAGAAATGATTTTTTAATTTAAAAATGTTTTTTAATGTAAAAACAGTTTTAAAAGAATGTTAGAAGATGTTGGAAGTGGTTGGGGCACATCTGCACCAAGAAGAGCCCGCACAAACAATTTTTAATGAAATGTCTTTGAAAAAATATACAGTTTGCGGACCTAAATGTCTACACTTGATCTGCGCGACGCAGACATAAAAGAACATAAGAGCTTTTCCAGAAAAACAAACACCACATTCGTCCTCTCGGATCCCAAGTTATATAGCAATGCTTTTGGACGGAGTTGCTACTGGCCTAATTCCTCCGAGCGAACAACAACTACACCGTTAATGGATATTTTCCCATTATTATTTCGCATCGAGTCGGAAAAAAAAGGTCAAAGTGGCAAACAAAATCACATGGGATGGTTATTACAGTGGCGAACCTAGAAAATATTGTTATAGGGGTCGGAAATTTTAAAAGTTTAAAAACCTATCATCAAGTATTAGATTCTTTTGAACCGGTTCGATTCGAGTCGTCGAATCAGGTCGCAAAATATAACTAACGCAATAAAATAATTAAATAATCAAATAACTAAAAATATCAAAGAAGATAAAAAAACCTAGACAATACGGGTTCACTGGTTATTCAAAATTTAGAAATTAAAATGTATTGATCTAAAAATTACATATAAAAATTAGCAAAAAATTACTCCCATCTACTTAGACACCCCAAAATTCCAATTTAACACCATAAACTGCCCTGGTTTGATCAAACAGCCCCGATTTAGGTTTTTTTTTTTCATGATTCTTTTAACTTAAATCTATAAAAAAATCACGATTCTTTTTCACGGTTTTTTTTCCACGATTCTTTTAACTTCCAATACATTTATTTTTCATAAAAAAAAAAGTATTTTTTTTTTAAATGAAGAACAAACCGGGGCGGTTTGAGCTATAAGCCCTGGTTTACTTTTTGGTCAAACCTTGTTTTCCAGAAACTGTACTAATCTGACGGATTTGTTTTATTCAAACCACCTCGGTTTGATCACACAGCCCCGTTTGTGGTGTAAATTTTAAAAGCGGGTGTCTGAATATAGGTCCCAAAAATTAAATACGGTGTTTTCTACTGTGCACTCCCTCCACATAAATCTTACTTTTTTCTTTTATCCCACGGAAATCTGGATCTTTCATTTACTCATAAATAATTATTTTCAATATTTTATGTATTTTATTTGTCTTTTCTGATTTCTCTTTCTCACTGACATCGTCTTTTTCTTTTTACTTTTATTATTCATCATCTTCTTCGTTCCACTACCTCCATAACTCCGTATTTTCAGACGAAGAAAAATATGATTATATACACTTCTCCTTCTTTTCAACTGTAGTTTCTCTCATTTTGGGTCGGTGACAAAATTATATAGGGGTCAGTCGAGATTATATCATATATATAACAGTAAGAAAACAAATTAATGGGTGTCGGATGAACCCCATGGAATAGGGGTAGGTCCGCCTCTGGCTATTAACTGGAACTGGATTAGAGCCTCTCAGACATGTAAGGAATTAGCGGAGCTACGTGAAATTATTAGAAAAACGGCCAACATTCGATTGGATATGGGTCCTCACACTCAGTGGCGGATCTTAAAAAAAATTTCGTGGGTGACCGAAAGTTACGTGACCAAAAAAAATATATATAACTAACGAATTCGGGTCGGATCAAACCAATATATATATATATATATATATATATATATATATATATATATATATAAGTAACGAATTCGGGTCAGGTCAATCCATTAGAACAAAAAATATTGAATCCGGGTCGAGTCGGTTCAAACAAAAACTATAAATGAGTACCCTTATACTTTGTTTTAGTTACCAAAACAACCCTAAACTTTGTTTTAGTTAAAATAAGTCATTTAAGATCTAATTTTTGATATTTTTTTAGTAGATACATAACGTTTATAAATAATTTTACGTTGGATACTGACTTAATACATTCAATATTGAAAAAAAAATTTAGTGGTGACCAACTCAATATATATAAAAAAATTTAGTGGTGACCGAAACGATATATAAAAAATTTCTTCGTAAAACGCCTATACTCGGTACCTCGGAACAAAAAATCAGTAGTGACCGAGGTCACTGCTGGTACCCATTAAGAACCGCCACTGCTCACACTTATCTTTTTCCGTCTCGGAAAAACTGCCATGGAAATTTTTCTTACTAGCAAGTGTTGCAAAATATCATAAAATAACAAAAATATTACAATAAAATAATTTAACTTGTTAGAAATATAATTTTAAGTTTAAAACATAATTTATTAAAAAAGTTGAAGATTGGCGAATAGATCCCAAAATGGGAGAATAGGGTTGGAGAATATCAATTTTTTTGAATATTTTATTGAGAAAAATGGCGAATAGGTTTGGAGAATGGGGTTCAAATTGGCGTGTGATTTTATGAAATGGAGAATGAATGTATAAAATGGAGAATGGTTCTGGCGAATATATAAAAAAAGGCTGACGTGTCAAAGTGTTATTGGTCTGTTATTTTGGTAAACCTCCTGGTCAAAGGCCACTGTAGTAACTGATTTCCAGTCAAAGGCCACTGCGGCAATTAACCCTTTTCGGGAAAATTACTAAAAGGACCATTGACCATAATTAAATTAATAAAATGATCATTGATCATAATGTTTTTCAAAATAGCCTTTGACTCTTAAAAAAGAGAGTGACTCCGGCGAATATGACGAGGAACAGCGAATGGTGATATTAAATTTAGAAATATGGTGCAGCGAATGTATGGTGAGTTCAGCGAATGATGTTATTAATATAATAAGAGTAGGCACAGCGAATGGATGTTCAGCCAAAATTTATTTTTTATTTTTAACTTTTTAATTAATTAAGCTCCTTTATATGTTTTTACTTAATAATTTATATTTGATAACTTTTAAAAAAATCTAAATACACAATACTTTATAAAAAAAAGTTCTGAACATTTTAACCTAAGTTTTATTAAAAACGGAGTTATTTTTGAAAAAACAATTAAGTCTCGTAACGGACTTTATATAACTCTTAAAAAATAACAAAAGTTGAAGATAATACGTAAATGTAAACTGCTGGTTAAAAATAGAGACCTCCTATTGGAGGGTAATACACCTCGTATTAGCCAATACACCCCAGTATTGAGGGTTGTCTTTCTCTTAAACATCCCGTATAGCTAATTAAATACGGTGCATATAGGGGTGTTGAATTAGATTTTAGGGTGTCCTGTTAGAATGAGCCTAAAAATATTATTAAAAAATAAGTTCAAATAAATAGAGTTGGGTGTCCAGTTAGAATGAGCCTAAAAATAATATAAAAAGATGAGTTCACATAAATAGAGTTTTGTACTTAGAGAGAATATGTAAGTAATTATATAAATTTTTAATGAGTTTAAGTTCAAAAATAATAATCTTTAAACTTGTAAAATATATGAAAAATGCTTTTTCTATATAAAATTCAAAACGAGTTTTTCAAAAAAAAAAAATCTTTAGTTGTATTTCATGGGTTTATTTCGAATATTATTTATAAATTTAAAACGTAAAATCTTATTTCAAACATTATTTAAGTTAAAAATATTTTATTTTTATTTAAACTAATCATTTTTCTTACTAGCAAGTGTTGCAAAATATCATAAAATAACAAAAATATTACAATAAAATAATTTAACTTGTTAGAAATATAATTTTAAGTTTAAAACATAATTTATTAAAAAAGTTGAAGATTGGCGAATAGATCCCAAAATGGGAGAATAGGGTTGGAGAATATCAATTTTTTTGAATATTTTATTGAGAAAAATGGCGAATAGGTTTGGAGAATGGGGTTTAAATTGGCGTGTGATTTTATGAAATGGAGAATGAATGTATAAAATGGAGAATGGTTCTGGCGAATATATAAAAAAAGGCTGACGTGTCAAAGTGTTATTGGTCTGTTATTTTGGTAAACCTCCTGGTCAAAGGCCACTGTAGTAACTGATTTCCAGTCAAAGGCCACTGCGGCAATTAACCCTTTTCGGGAAAATTACTAAAAGGACCATTGACCATAATTAAATTAATAAAATGATCATTGATCATAATGTTTTTCAAAATAGCCTTTGACTCTTAAAAAAGAGAGTGACTCCGGCGAATATGACGAGGAACAGCGAATGGTGATATTAAATTTAGAAATATGGTGCAGCGAATGTATGGTGAGTTCAGCGAATGATGTTATTAATATAATAAGAGTAGGCACAGCGAATGGATGTTCAGCCAAAATTTATTTTTTATTTTTAACTTTTTAATTAATTAAGCTCCTTTATATGTTTTTACTTAATAATTTATATTTGATAACTTTTAAAAAAATCTAAATACACAATACTTTATAAAAAAAAGTTCTGAACATTTTAACCTAAGTTTTATTAAAAACGGAGTTATTTTTGAAAAAACAATTAAGTCTCGTAACGGACTTTATATAACTCTTAAAAAATAACAAAAGTTGAAGATAATACGTAAATGTAAACTGCTGGTTAAAAATAGAGACCTCCTATTGGAGGGTAATACACCTCGTATTAGCCAATACACCCCAGTATTGAGGGTTGTCTTTCTCTTAAACATCCCGTATAGCTAATTAAATACGGTGCATATAGGGGTCTTGAATTAGATTTTAGGGTGTCCTGTTAGAATGAGCCTAAAAATATTATTAAAAAATAAGTTCAAATAAATAGAGTTGGGTGTCCAGTTAGAATGAGCCTAAAAATAATATAAAAAGATGAGTTCACATAAATAGAGTTTTGTACTTAGAGAGAATATGTAAGTAATTATATAAATTTTTAATGAGTTTAAGTTCAAAAATAATAATCTTTAAACTTGTAAAATATATGAAAAATGCTTTTTCTATATAAAATTCAAAACGAGTTTTTCAAAAAAAAAAAATCTTTAGTTGTATTTCATGGGTTTATTTCGAATATTATTTATAAATTTAAAACGTAAAATCTTATTTCAAACATTATTTAAGTTAAAAATATTTTATTTTTATTTAAACTAATCATTTTTCTTACTAGCAAGTGTTGCAAAATATCATAAAATAACAAAAATATTACAATAAAATAATTTAACTTGTTAGAAATATAATTTTAAGTTTAAAACATAATTTATTAAAAAAGTTGAAGATTGGAGAATAGATCCCAAAATGGGAGAATAGGGTTGGAGAATATCAATTTTTTTGAATATTTTATTGAGAAAAATGGCGAATAGGTTTGGAGAATGGGGTTCAAATTGGCGTGTGATTTTATGAAATGGAGAATGAATGTATAAAATGGAGAATGGTTCTGGCGAATATATAAAAAAAAGGCTGACGTGTCAAAGTGTTATTGGTCTGTTATTTTGGTAAACCTCCTGGTCAAAGGCCACTGTAGTAACTGATTTCCAGTCAAAGGCCACTGCGGCAATTAACCCTTTTCGGGAAAATTACTAAAAGGACCATTGACCATAATTAAATTAATAAAATGATCATTGATCATAATGTTTTTCAAAATAGCCTTTGACTCTTAAAAAAGAGAGTGACTCCGGCGAATATGACGAGGAACAGCGAATGGTGATATTAAATTTAGAAATATGGTGCAGCGAATGTATGGTGAGTTCAGCGAATGATGTTATTAATATAATAAGAGTAGGCACAGCGAATGGATGTTCAGCCAAAATTTATTTTTTATTTTTAACTTTTTAATTAATTAAGCTCCTTTATATGTTTTTACTTAATAATTTATATTTGATAACTTTTAAAAAAATCTAAATACACAATACTTTATAAAAAAAAGTTCTGAACATTTTAACCTAAGTTTTATTAAAAACGGAGTTATTTTTGAAAAAACAATTAAGTCTCGTAACGGACTTTATATAACTCTTAAAAAATAACAAAAGTTGAAGATAATACGTAAATGTAAACTGCTGGTTAAAAATAGAGACCTCCTATTGGAGGGTAATACACCTCGTATTAGCCAATACACCCCAGTATTGAGGGTTGTCTTTCTCTTAAACATCCCGTATAGCTAATTAAATACGGTGCATATAGGGGTGTTGAATTAGATTTTAGGGTGTCCTGTTAGAATGAGCCTAAAAATATTATTAAAAAATAAGTTCAAATAAATAGAGTTGGGTGTCCAGTTAGAATGAGCCTAAAAATAATATAAAAAGATGAGTTCACATAAATAGAGTTTTGTACTTAGAGAGAATATGTAAGTAATTATATAAATTTTTAATGAGTTTAAGTTCAAAAATAATAATCTTTAAACTTGTAAAATATATGAAAAATGCTTTTTCTATATAAAATTCAAAACGAGTTTTTCAAAAAAAAAAAATCTTTAGTTGTATTTCATGGGTTTATTTCGAATATTATTTATAAATTTAAAACGTAAAATCTTATTTCAAACATTATTTAAGTTAAAAATATTTTATTTTTATTTAAACTAATCATTTTTCTTACTAGCAAGTGTTGCAAAATATCATAAAATAACAAAAATATTACAATAAAATAATTTAACTTGTTAGAAATATAATTTTAAGTTTAAAACATAATTTATTAAAAAAGTTGAAGATTGGCGAATAAATCCCAAAATTGGAGAATAGGGTTGGAGAATATCAATTTTTTTGAATATTTTATTGAGAAAAATGGCGAATAGGTTTGGAGAATGGGGTTTAAATTGGCGTGTGATTTTATGAAATGGAGAATGAATGTATAAAATGGAGAATGGTTCTGGCGAATATATAAAAAAAAGGCTGACGTGTCAAAGTGTTATTGGTCTGTTATTTTGGTAAACCTCCTGGTCAAAGGCCACTGTAGTAACTGATTTCCAGTCAAAGGCCACTGCGGCAATTAACCCTTTTCGGGAAAATTACTAAAAGGACCATTGACCATAATTAAATTAATAAAATGATCATTGATCATAATGTTTTTCAAAATAGCCTTTGACTCTTAAAAAAGAGAGTGACTCCGGCGAATATGACGAGGAACAGCGAATGGTGATATTAAATTTAGAAATATGGTGCAGCGAATGTATGGTGAGTTCAGCGAATGATGTTATTAATATAATAAGAGTAGGCACAGCGAATGGATGTTCAGCCAAAATTTATTTTTTATTTTTAACTTTTTAATTAATTAAGCTCCTTTATATGTTTTTACTTAATAATTTATATTTGATAACTTTTAAAAAAATCTAAATACACAATACTTTATAAAAAAAAGTTCTGAACATTTTAACCTAAGTTTTATTAAAAACGGAGTTATTTTTGAAAAAACAATTAAGTCTCGTAACGGACTTTATATAACTCTTAAAAAATAACAAAAGTTGAAGATAATACGTAAATGTAAACTGCTGGTTAAAAATAGAGACCTCCTATTGGAGGGTAATACACCTCGTATTAGCCAATACACCCCAGTATTGAGGGTTGTCTTTCTCTTAAACATCCCGTATAGCTAATTAAATACGGTGCATATAGGGGTGTTGAATTAGATTTTAGGGTGTCCTGTTAGAATGAGCCTAAAAATATTATTAAAAAATAAGTTCAAATAAATAGAGTTGGGTGTCCAGTTAGAATGAGCCTAAAAATAATATAAAAAGATGAGTTCACATAAATAGAGTTTTGTACTTAGAGAGAATATGTAAGTAATTATATAAATTTTTAATGAGTTTAAGTTCAAAAATAATAATCTTTAAACTTGTAAAATATATGAAAAATGCTTTTTCTATATAAAATTCAAAACGAGTTTTTCAAAAAAAAAAAAATCTTTAGTTGTATTTCATGGGTTTATTTCGAATATTATTTATAAATTTAAAACGTAAAATCTTATTTCAGACGAAGAAAAATCTGATTATATACACTTCTCCTTCTTTTCAACTGTAGTTTCTCTCATTTTGGGTCGGTGACAAAATTATATAGGGGTCAGTCGAGATTATATCATATATATAACAGTAAGAAAACAAAATTAATGGGTGTCGGATGAACCCCATGGAATAAGGGTAGGTCCGCCTCTGGCTATTAACTGGAACTGGATTAGAGCCTCTCAGACATGTAAGGAATTAGCGGAGCTACGTGAAATTATTAGAAAAACGGCCAACATTCGATTGGATATGGGTCCCCACACTTATCTTTTTCCGTCTCGGAAAAACTGCCATGGAATCATAATTGGGAAAATCAATCTCATAATCATTTAATTTTCTAATTTGTCACCCAATTCATTCCGTCTCCACAATGTATTCATATATACTAATTGTAATTGCCGATATTTATGTCCGACTAAACCCAACCACTGATCTTTGAGCCCTCAAAGTGTTTATATACATTACCAATCATTTGTATCAACCTGCATATGTGTCCCACATTCAGAAAGTCCTAGCTCAATCTAGTCCCGACTCAAATTCGGTCAAAGAAAAGGGTAATAAAGATGAAATATTTAAATTTTCCCCACCCTCGTTAAATCAGATACTTATATATCCCAAGAATGAAGGATTTGAATGGAATGAGTGAAGTTGTTGAGCATTTATTTGTCTACTATTGCTTTCTATTTTTTTCTTTTTCTTTTCTTTTTCTTTTTTTTTTCTTTTTTTTTCTAGTTGGTTAATTTTAACTATACTTACCAACGGACATCATCAGAGGTACTTTTTGCAAGATGCTATCCCCAAATCATACATGAATATTTTGTCCGCGAGATCCAGGGCATCATCAGAGGCACTCACCACGGGATGCTATCCTTAGTTCGTACGTGAATATTTTGTCCCTTCACTCTAATTTATTAACCAATTTATTACCTACTATGCTCAAATATGGAAGAATGGGGCGTCATTATTTCTCGGATTTGCTTTCCCAAAAAGATCATAACGTGTCAGTTTATTCTTAGGATATATAAGTTTCTAATTTAAAAAGGTATTTTTCCTCCTAATCATCAGTTTCAACCTCATTCTAACTCCTAAAATGAGAACCCACTAGCAGACTAATTTAATTACATATTTATACAAAATAAACACCAAGGGATAATTAAGCTTTACTAAATCAGCTGGGCCTACCGACACATCACAAATTAGATATACTTTCCATACTCTCCTTTTCTACCACTTTCCCTTTCTTTATTTTTATTTTTTATTCTGAAAATCGACTCCCAATTGTACTATCATTTTCCATGTACCAGCAATTTAATCCAGAGACTTTTTTTTTCAATTTTTTTTTTATTTTATATTTTTTTTATTTTTAACACACAGAAAATAAAACACAAAACGCGTTATTCCCCTCCCCACACTTGAGTTCAACATTGCCCTCAATGTGAACAAAGAAATAACATAAATAAACGAGAAATAAATAATAAAGAAAAAGAAATAAAAATAAGAAATGTACCGGTGATCGGAGATAAGAAAAAAAACAAAAAACTCTGGCAGCCACTCCTGGGCGTACCGCCCAGGACTTTGAAGATTGGGGCGTACCGCCCTACCCCAATTTCGACAGAAAGTTTGTAAAAATTTTAGACACTTATAAATTTTTCTCTTCTCTGCCACAACCTCTAACGTTCGTACCACGACCTGTTCCAATTCATATCTAGCCCTAAACATACCTGGAACACTTAATTTTTTCTTAATTTTATCACCGAAAACTGATCCGAATCCTAAAAAACACAAAACACAAAACACATAAAAACTGAAAAATAAATAAAAACACAAACTTACCGCTGGGTTGCCTCCCAGAAAGCGCTAAGTTTAAGGTCTTCAGCCAGACCCATCCATCCTCTATCACGGTGGCTTCAGTCCACACTTCCCAACCGAGTTACCGATAAAGGCTCGGTATTTCACGCGCCACTTTACTTTCTTCAATCCGCACTTGCCATTTGCATTACCGATGAATGCTCGGTAATTTACATGTCTCTTAATTGTTATTTTCAAGCTCAACATGCAAAACAAATTAATCTTAAAATCAAAAACAAATTTATCATGAATCACGCACTTACCTTTAGAGTTGCCCACGTGTGCTCGATAGTTGATATGTCGCATTAACACTTGCAAGTTCACACGTGGCATTGCCAAGACATCACTGCGGAGTGTCTTGGATGGTATTTGCCCAACATCTTCCTCGACCACCTTCCTCTTTTCCACCGGTTTTTCTTCAGTTACGTGCATAATAAATAAAGAAGGTGGGGAAACAATACTACCTTGCGGGATCTCAGTCTCTTGCTCATCAACTACATCTTCAACCATAATCTTGCACTCTTCTTGATCCACGTTACTCTCAACCTCCACTGCCATTTCCTCAATAACCTCAACTTCTGAAAGCAGCACTTCTTTCTCAACCTCTTCAAGTGGCGATTGTTCCCATGATTCATCTTTGGGATTCGCCATGTCCTCTGCCAGCTGTGCCACTTGCTTTTCATTGCTTCTAATTCCTCATCTCGGATATCGAACTTTTTCTCCATTTGCGTCATGATACTCTCAAAATCCTTGAGTACTTCCATCATCACATCCATTTGAGCACTAATTTCATCGACTTTGCTCTGTTGTTGATCTTCATAACCATACGAGGCTTCTTGGTAGTCCCCCTGATAGTAACCTTGATTAGACATGTCTGCTTCATACCCACCATCATAGTACTCTTGTTGCTCATGGTGGGGGTATTGGGGATACCCTTGGTCAAAATCATCAAAGTCCTGTTGAGCCTCATATTCCGGTTGAGAGTAACTATTCCTATATCTATCATCATATCCTGCAAACGACGAAAAGTTAGAATTATAATTATTATTATTAGAATATATATCATGATTCAAATAATTATAATTCTTGGATTGAGAATATCCCTGATTGTAAGAAGAAGATGGTCCCTGATATTGAGAATATACGCACGAGTCTTCATATTCCTGATAAGAGTTATTACATTGGTCCTGATATCCTAACTGATAGCATCCTCGAGAATCTAACGGAAGTGCCTTACAATGTGAGTAGACTGAATTTGAATATCCATATCCCGTTTGAGGATGTCTTTGAGTAGCTTCTCTTGTTTTCCTACGTGCATACTCTTCCACCTTCTTTTTATTCCAAGTGTCGAACTCTAGGCACCGATGAGTCATATGATTGAGACTCCCACAACTTAAACACGGATCGTCATACTCCCAACCCATGGTGATATTTATTTCCTTGACTCACTATTAAGCCTGCAAAAGATGAACCTGCGTAGACAAACTCGAAACCCACGATAAAAACGAACAAAAGATATAATAAAGAAAAATAACAAAAAACAAAAAGAAAAAGGTTTTTTTTTTTTTTTTGCAACTACACTAACAAAATTAAAATTGCAAAAACAAAAAGAAAATATATTTGAGTTTTATTTTTCTTTTTTTTTGGGTTTTTAGAAAAACGAAGAAAACAAAAAATTAACTAAAAACTAAAATCACTAACAAGCGCACGTACTCCCCGGCAACGGCGCCAATTTGATAACGGGTGTCGAGACCGCTACAAATAATCCTAAACTTAAACCTATAGATAGGGTAAGTAGGGTATCAATCCAGGGGAGTTGGTGGTCACTAGTGATTTATAATTTAATTACCTAACTAAATTAACTACCTAAATCTAGATTACTGTCACTAACCTATATTGACCTAAACTAAACTAAACTAATTTAATCTAAGGAATTAACTAAAATTGCCTCTTGGCTGTTTTTGAATGAACTGGTTGATTAACTACTAATTAACTAACTTAACAACTAAGGAAACTACTAAAGCTAAGATTACTTATGTGACAAGTTAACTACTTTTGGATCCTGGTTGGCTACCGATCTAGGCAAAACCTAATCAGTTACTAATAACACATAGACATGCTCCCCAATTGCCTAATTGACCTAATATCTTAAGTTTCTAATGGGTTGCTTAGTTCCTGCCGCAAGAAAGTGCGAGATCATGACAGTAGACCATTAAAACCCTAATTTACTAGTTAGGTTAAACAAATTCAGCATGCGGGTGCTCAACGGTTGCAAGGATTCCGGAACAACTAGTAATTAACAGTTAGGAATAGAACGATTTTACCAACCAATCACCAAAAGTAGTCACAACCAGTTAGCCAAACATCGTCTTGATTACCAACATAAAAAAGATGAAAAGAAAACAAGAAAATTCGTATTCTTCACCCCAAAAACGGCTGGGGGTGATTAGGGTTCGAACTAAACCTTAAACACCCTTTAAATAGGTTTTAAAAACAAAATAAATAAAATTCTGCTGACTCCAATCCGGGGCGTACCGCCCTAAAATGGTGAGACTTCGGCGGTACGCGCGTGATTTAAAAATCTCGCTCTCTGCTCTTTAATTGCGTCCAAATTTAAGGAATAATTAATTCCTATGAACTTGTAGTCCACGCATCCAGCCATCCACCATCCAAACCCAATTCCTTTCATTTACTGTTTACATATTCTTTGCATCAAAACCATTTCCTTCTCACTTGAGAATCCAATAAGATTTAAGCTTCACATATAATCCTTGACTCCACAATATGATGTGTTGCAATTATAGGCATAATAATACATGAAAATAATATTTGAACTAAAATATAAAATTATATATGCAACAATGAACCTTAGATTAAATCATTTCTAGCATATTTAGATTAATCACACCATTTTAGCTCATTCTCCATTCAACACACTAATCACCAAAGACTAGTTAAAACAATATACTTTATGCACAATTTGGTGTGTATAGGGAGTGATTAATATAAATTAAAGTGTTCATTTCAACATATCATCAGGTGCGAACAAGTGGTCATGTGCACTCGATGCTCGGGTGAGTTTGCTGTTAGCTTAATTAAAATAACGTTTGCAACCAAGTGACCTTCCGGATTTTGGATTTACTAGGAACAAGGTGGTTTCAAAAAATGGTGAATGTGTTTGCTTGGAGAGGCTTCCTACGAAACCTGGTTTACAGAAACGGAACATCAACTATGGTTCAGTGGTATGTCTGCTATGCAATGAAGCTCAAGAACATTTATTCACGTCATGCTTTATTACATCGAGCTTATGGAGTATGATTGGTGAATGGTGTAACATTTCCCTCATATATGTTTTTTCCATTAGTGATCTACTTCAGGTACATCAGAGTAGAGAGATTCGACCGGAGGTGCAACAAGTGATGAATTCTATCATATTGATTGCGTGTTGGTGCATTTGGAAGGCACGTAATCATAAAGTGTTTAATGGCAAACGGGTGAGCATTGGAGGACTAATGAAGGAAATCAAATCATTGGGATATCTATGGGTACATGCAACTATGCAAGGGGTAAAAGAAGCAATGTGGGAGCCAATGGAGACGTTTTGATATTTAATGTTGTTGATGTAATTTCTGTTTTATTGTCGTTGTTAGGAGCGTTTATTCTGTTTTATTTTATGGGCCAATCTGCTTCTTGCTACTTGATTGGTTTTGTATGTTTTACATGTTTTGGGTTAATAATATGAATGGCTATTCCAAAAAAAAATTGTTTTCATATACTCCAAGTGAATTTACTAAGAGTGGGCGGTGTGGGGGATAAATTTTTTAGGATGAGTAAAATGGGATAAGTTTTTTGGCCAATAGGATAGTGACAATAGGAGAGAGAAAAAAGTATATGTCTTTTGTGTTTTTTGAATGGTATGGGTGGGATAAGTTGGGTGGGATAAGTTGGATAGTTTTTTTTATTTATTTATTTTTTATTTTAATTTTTTTATATTATATTTAAAGGAAAACTTTATATTTCATAAAACATAAAACTAAATTTTTCATTAAAAATAAAAAACTTACATAGAAATTAAAAAAAAACCACTTTCACAAATTTTAAAACCAAATCTAAAAATCACATTCCCAATTATGCAAAGTGGCGATTCGACGTTTCTCGGTGAGAAGGGTCGGTAGTAAGCTCGTAGGGACGTTCTCGGTCGGTCTTAAAAATATTTCAAGATCGCGAGCTCGTTTTTCGTTGTCCATCGTTTCTTTCACCGCCGCGTACATCATCGCCTTTCTCTCGGCGGTTTTTTCTCGAATCGCCGCCTTCGCCTCTTTTTCTTTCTCCCATTTGCGTTCAAACCTATTCATCACCTCCAAAGCATTTGAGGACCCATCCTTCGACGATTCACCCGACTTCGTTCTAGATTTTCGTTGTGGAAGTGGAGGCATTGAGTCCTCGTTTAAGTCGGGCAACCGACTTGGCAATTGGGTAGAGTCGACTTCGTTTGACGTTGTGTAGTCACCCGAGACCGAGGTCTTTGTCCTCTTGGGCTCACTAAGCCCACCAACCTTCCTCCTCGGAGCCTTCCACTTTGGGTGAGTTTTCACAACTTCCCAAGCCGAAACGTGAGTAAAACCTTTCTTTTCGTAGTTCTTTTCGTACTCGATATTAGCCAACTTCCAAACATCAAGATCCCCCGCACCACTAGCCCTTGCATGATCCTAAAAATTATTTAATAGAAACAATTTAAAAATAATATAACTTTAAAAAAAATAAGTATTAAAAATAAAAACTTACAAATTGAGCAATGAGACCTCCAAAGTTCATCAACTTCTTGTTCAAATTCTTCCATTTTGTGCTAATTTGATAAACGGTTCGATTTGTTTCGTGAGCCATTAAACCATTAAAATGGTCCACAACTCTTTGCCAAAAAGATGAAAACTTTTGTTGGTCACCGATTTTTTTGTCTTCGGTGATGTGAATGTAAGTTTGTGCCAAACACTTCTCTTCGTCGGAAGACCATGGGCTTCGATTCGCCTTTGTTGTCGTCTTCTTCTTGTTTTTGCTAGCTTGCTTCCGACGAGCCGGTGGTTCTTCCTCCATCTCTTCTTCTTCTTCTTCTTCCTCTTCTACTTCTTCTTCAATCTCAACATGTTGTTCCTCTTCTACTTCTTCTTCATCTACTTCAATCTCCTCGTCCATCTCTTCGCTATCACTAGCTTCGTCGACAAGACGACGGGGTTCTCGGAATTGAGTATTTTGATATGATTGTTGGGCCGATGAAGCGTATTGTTGGAAGTAGTCGGGATGTCCGAATCGAAGTAGATCATTAAAAGATTGATGTGGTGGTGGTTGCGGTTGGTAATAAACGGCTTGGGGTTGAGAAATTATAGGTTGAGAAGGTGGTGTAATGTAGAAAGGTTGTTGGTTTCGGTTTGTCGAACTTTGTCCGGTATTCGACCGGACTTTGGCTCGAAATTTCTTCGGGGCGGATGTGGAGGCATTCTTTTTCCGAGGATCCATTATTTTTTAGAGATAATAGATGAGAAAGAATGAAATGTGGTGTAAAAAGTTATGAGTTTTTGGGGTTTATATAGGAGGAAAACTTGTAAAAAAACAAAAAAAAAATTAAATGCTACTAGCCGTTGGCTAGTAGCCAACGTTAAAAAAAACGGTCGAAATCGCCCAACGGTCCTCGGCATTACTCGGCAATTACATGCCGTTTTGTCCAATTTGGTTGCCGAAAAAATTGGTTGCCGAGATGGGGGTATAGTTGCCGAAATTGCCGAAACATCCACACTTGCCGAAAACCATTTTGCCGAAAATTTTGATCCCCATACCCCCACCCTAAGAAAAAGCTTGGATTAAATCTACTTCCAAACCGAAAGCAATCATTTTTTAAAAGTCAATGTACAATTATAAGGAGACGCAGCAAGATTTGACTTCCATCTCAATCAACTCTTTTCCATTTTAGGGTTGCTTTCACTAAGTGATTAGGGATCATTTAGCGAACAAGCGAACCGTTTGATAGAAAGTTCGTTTATATTCGTTCGTTTAATAAAAGAACGAATATGAACACGGAATTTCGTTCACTTAGCTAAACAAACAAACATGAAGAAAGACAGTGTTTGTTCATTTGTGTTCGTGAACATTCGGTAAGGTGTTCGTTAGAATTTTGCTATTTAAAGCTTACATCGTTGTGATATTATTATAGGATAATTATGAATATTGATTCTTACTTCTAACATGTGCTTTGTTTTGGATATGTAATTATAATTATAATTTTAATGTCAAGTATTTAAATATATATATTTATTTAAGGTGATGTTGTCTAGCGTTTTGAGTTAAAGATGTTAATTTTTATTTTTTTGAAAAAAGCATATGCGTGTTTGTGTTCGTGAACCTTTTATGAACAAGTTCAATTCCTTAAGGCTGTTTGCACTAGTACAGAATGGAGTCGAAGCTACGGTCGGATATGCAGAAGCTGCCGTTTTTAAACCGTAACATTTGGTAGCGCAACTTTTTGGGAGTAGGCTAATGTTGCGGTTCTTATATGGAAAAAAGTTGCGTATAAAAGTCCACAACCTAAAATATATTAAATAAAATTAAACTTACCATACGTTTTTGTTGAGGTTTTGATAAAAACGCTCTTGATAAAAATGCTCTTTGTTGAGCTTCATGTAGAAAACATAACCAATTAATACACAATAATATTTGTATAAACTAAAATCCACTTATTTCAATGGATAACATACCTTAAATGAATTGGAGATTAGAAAATGAAGAAGATGGCCGTTTTTAGAGCTCCATTATGAGGTTTTTTTATTAAATTCGAGTTGAATGAGATTGAGGAAGAAGATAACTGTTTATATATATATATATATATATATATATATAATATATATATATATATATATATTATACTCAAAAGTTGCGGTTGTGTGAGAACCGCATCATTTGTTACACAAAATCTGGCAAAAGTTGCGTTGTTCATACCACCTGCGTAAGAATTCAAAAAAAAATTAATTTGATACTCAAAAGTTGTGGTTCCCTCTAGGACCGCAACATTTTCCCTCGCCCAACCGCAGTATTTGCACTGATTTGTACTAGTGTTGCAATGGTTCCACCGAGCCCTTGGTGGCTTGAAGACTTGGCCTCGGTGACTCGGTGTCACCACTGAGGTTGGTTCGGTAACAAGCGCAAGGAAAGGGGCACGGTGCCCGCTCCCCGTTGGAAAATCTCGGTGAAGAAGAACGTTGGTGGTGGCCCATGTAGAAGCATATTCCTATGCTAGCGTGTGTCTCGTGTATTGTATCTAATCTAGAGCATCTGTGTGAGTAATATAGTCACTGGCCGTACCATATGCACCGCCGGACCAGATGGTCCGGGCGGATCAGATGGTCCGCAGGTGGTACGCTGGCCTGTTACTAAGTGACTATAAATAGCTTGTTAGAGAGAGTGTTTAGAAGTTCTGTCATTTTCATATCTCTTAACTGTGTGTAACTCAGGGTGTTTCTCTCTCTAGCTTGTATTCTCTAAGTGAATCAATAAAGCAAAGCTTTATTTACATCGTGTTCATTCTCTGATTACCGAATCATGCAATAGTAAGATCGTCTCGTGGTTTTACAAGTGGTATCAGAGCAGGATGCGAATTAGTTGTTGATCTATCAGGAATAACCAGAATTTTTAGAATGCCCAGCAAGAAAAGCTGTTACCGGCGGATTACTGCTAGAAATAACATGTGACTTTGCCTTAGCATGAACGGTAGCATTATTTTCTCCAAAGTACAATTCAGGATTTTGAACTGTAGGATGTGCAGATTTCTTCACCAGTAATTCCATCTCACGAGCGCGTAATTTGCTAGTTATTTGGTTGAAAGTCCAATTTGAATAATTTGGATCATTTGTCAACATCATCACATAATTTTCCCATTGTTCTGGTAAAGCTTCCAAAATTTTCTCTTTCAATTCATCACTATCTTTCTTGACTCCTACAACATCAAGTTCATTTATCAAATGAGAAAACCGAGCAATCAAATCTGGAATTTTCTCATTCTCGCAGTGCCTGAAATTATCAAACTCTTTCTTCAAAACTTTCTTTCGAGTATTTTTGTATTGATCATTACCCGTACATCTCTCTTCAATAGCATCCCACAATTCCTTAGCCGTTGTATATTGCTTAAATTGATGCATTAGCTCTTTTGGTAAGGCCATTGTAAGATAACTATATGTTTTCTTTTCTCGAGCAAACAATTTCCGTTCATCAGCATCGAAACTACTAATCATCTTTGGTTTGTTGGGACTTATCATCGGATATTCATATTCTTTCTCAATTGGAATCCAACTCTCAATATCTTGCGAATAAATGTAAGATTCAAACCGACTTCTCCAATTGTGATAATCTTCAAGCCTTAGCAATTTAGGAACTTTTTGAGTTGTTCCTATCTCATTATCATAGTTCAACATGGCTTGCATTGATGTTTGAGCAGCAGTCATTGCATAGAAATCACTCATTTTGATGTTAAACCTAAAACTCCAAAACTTTAAACTCAAAAACGAGGGTCTTCCAAGCGGATTTTGGGGGTCAAACTGGAGGGTACAGACCTTTCAGGTTAGTACATGTCTAGATCTCGGAAAGACGAACGTTTTGGCTGGTATTGGGTTCCGTAACTCCAAACGGTTTGCAAGTTACGTCAGTTTTAGTGAATGTTACTATTCTGCCAGTGGACCAACAATTCCAGCGGACCAACCTTCGTACCAGATCAAACTAGCGGATCAAAATTTGTTCACCGGATCAAAATACTCTCAACGGACCAAATATGTTCCAGCGGACCAGATATCTTTGGCGGATCAGATTTTGGTACGGCGGACCAGAAGTTTTCAGCGGATCACACTGGTACGCTGTAACTGCCGCGGATCAGATTGATGAAGATTGCCGGAGCGGACCAATTGCGGACCAATTGATCTTCGAGCGGACCAGACGCAATTCGAACTAAATTCGACTGATTTTCGCGAATTTGACGTTTTCGATCGAAAATATGGTTCAAATAGGTGCGAAAACACTCCAGAAACACTCAGAAATCATTTTTCATCAGCCCACCACCCCCTCCATCCAACGACTATTTTTTCAATTAAAAAAAGTTAATTATTTACCTATATATACCCCATTTTATATACAATTCACACCCACTCCATCTCATTTTCATTCCCATTTCATACCTATTTCACACCAACTCACCAAAAAAGCTACAAAATGTCTTTTTTTCATCTTCCTCAACGTTCGATTCCGACGACAACACGACTATGTTGTTTGCCGAGACGATATTTATTGCCGCAAGTGAGGAGGGCCAAAGTTCTAAACCGTATTATACGCGGAAGACGATCAAAAGACAACGACAGAAGACACATAAACAACTTGTCAACGACTACTTCTCCGAAAATGCACTTTTTAAAGATAAGTTTCGTTGTTGATTTAGTATGCATAAATATCTTCTTTTACACATTGTTAATGATTTGTCGCACCATAAAAAATAGGGGTACTTTTGTAGAAAGATGACCAACTTTCAAATTTTTTCCAATTAGGTCCCTCAATTTTTTTTGTTGTTCTAATCAGGTAACTTAATTTTAAAATATGTTCTAATTCTAGATAAATGACGTGATTAGCAGGTAAC
Source organism: Deinandra increscens subsp. villosa (assembly GCA_039602395.1). Classification (NCBI taxonomy): domain Eukaryota; kingdom Viridiplantae; phylum Streptophyta; class Magnoliopsida; order Asterales; family Asteraceae; genus Deinandra; species Deinandra increscens. The sequence goes on from JBCNJP010000015.1 coordinate 22,172,734, forward strand.
CTAATCAATTTTTATTATAAAAACTAAATTTTTTATAAAAAAATGAATTTAAAAAAAACGAATTTTTTCAAATCGAACTTTTAATAAAAATGAATTTTTTTTATAAAAATTCGAAATTTTATAAAAAACATTATTTTTTATATAAACCAGTTTATAAACCGTTTTTATTAAAAATTCGATTTTAAAAAATTGGTTTTTATAAAAAAAAGTCCTTTTTTTATAAGAAATCAGTTTTTATAAAAAAAATTTGATTAGGTTCTTTGCTAATCATGTCATTTATCTAGGATTAGAACATATTTTAAAGTTAAGTTACCTGATTGGAAAAAAAAAGTTTGAGAGACCTAATTGGAACAAAACTAAGAGTTTGTTATGTTTCTGTGACATTTTCCTTAAAAAAATATTTTAAGTTTAAACATGGTGCTACAATCATTTAATACGTAATTAACATAAATATATGACAAACTTTTATTAAATATATATATACTAGGATAGAACCCGTATGTTATACGGGTTGAATCATTAAAATATATATATATATATATATATATGTGTGTGTATATATAATAGATAATCATGCATACGCTTCTTATTTCCGGAATAACGTATTACATTATATTAAATAAATAACTAAAGTTATAATTCATAATATGTTATTGGTGACTTTACTCTCTTTATAAATATATATATATATATATATGTGTATATATATATATATATATTTATAGTGCATTTCTCTACTTGTGTATTTGAAAAATGCAAGATAAACGTGATCATGGTTAAAAAAACAATCAAACCCTCAATACCGACTAACATGAATCATGAATTGACAAACTTGAGACTTTAAGTCTGTACAAAAAGTTAGATAAGTATAAAGTTTTATTAAAATTTTAATGAACACAATTTAATTGTTGAGTAAAAATTCTAAATTATAATCAAAAGATTATAATATTATCAATAAAAAATGTTATGTTGATACATTATAAAACTTACAATTGTATTAGTCGCGATGTCTAAGATTTTCAAATTGGATGAACATGGCTCATTTGATATGGTAGGAAAAACCATTTAATATTGGATATTATGAACATGATTTTTGTCGTTATGAATTTCTCTATAAATAGTATCACCCACAACGTAACGCTGATTGAATTTGTAAAATAGTATTATGTATTCATTAATTAAAAAATTATTTATGATTTGCTCAATTATATTTGAAAACACACTAAATAAGTGTTTATTAATCTTTAATCCTAATAAAACACTAAAATGGTGCCACATGTCTCATTTCTAGGATGTCCAAATAAGCATTGCCACATGTCAAAACCACATTCAAGCATCAATTTATTAGATTATCAATTAAATATAATTACCAATTTTATCAAAAGTAAATTTCCATTTAAAAAAAATTGACAAATTTAATGTGAATTTGATAAATTTACTCAATAATTTGATTATTTTAAGAAAACTAATCAACACTTTGTCAAACATAATAAATTTGATTATTTTAACCGTGTTGATATTTTATAAGTTTCTAAATATTTTTTAAAATGAAAAATAATAATAGTTTAAAAATTATTTTTAAATAAAAGTAAGATGTAAATTAATATATGATTGTCATAATCCCATAAATATAAATAGATAAAAATATATCATGATTATAAAATAGGATATAATCTCCAATAAAAAAGAATTTATTAGGGAGTAGATTTGGGAGGGAAAACTTTTGTGAGAATGAATCTAGTGTTGATATGTGTCAACAATTGTAATTGTTTATTAGCGTAGGAAGAAGGAAGATATATAATAAAAAATATATAAAAAGAGTTAGTTTTTCAGTTCGGTTCGGTTCTCTTAATTCATATGTAACCGAAACCCCGAATCGTTATTTTCAGTTTAGTTTTCTTTGGTTTGGTTCTTTTCCGGTTATTAGTTCGATTTGTGTTTTTTTCCATTTGATTTTTACGAATTTTTTGGTTCCGACCTATTTTTTCTATATTTTACTCACCCCTACTAGATGGGTAACGAAAAGTGAAACCCGCTCTAACCAATTGAGGCCATTTGGCTGCGAAGAACTTTGTAATTGTATATCGTGAGAAACATAGCTATATTAATAAAAAATAAACCAATCAAACACGCCCATCTACCCCTAACTATTTATGGACTTGCATGCAAATAAATATATAGCAAGATTGAATGGGTATACAAGAGGAGGGAAAATCTTGGTAAAAAAATAATATCAGAAAGGAATAATTAACATCATTCCATACAAATTCTTTCTAACTAAGATTATTTAAATGAATTTTCAACATTGATCGAATAATAAATATAGCAGTTATTCTATTATACATAGTCCAAACCTATGATCTAGAGGATGATAGATTCTTATGCAAAACATTATTTAAAAGTACTGATGATAAGTAATATAATATTATTTCATTTAATAAATTGCGAAAAAAGAAATTGGTTAATAAATAATTAAAGAAAAAACCACATATTTATAATTATATTTTCTTTCACTTTTTCAAAGATTCCAAAAGAAAGAGAAACTTTCTTACTATATTTATACGATTTACGCGTTATATGTCTCAAGATATTCAAAGGTACCCAAATTCAGGTTTTGTACAATTTTATTGTATCTCATTAGACCGATTGTAATGGGCGGTTTGGGGGTGGGGTTTCGCCCTAAAACGCCCCGAAAACGCCTCCATAGCGCCGGGCCCCACCCCCGGGTGCTATGGGTGTTTTTGAGTTTCAGGGCGTTGCCCACAAAACGCCGGGGCGCTATGGGTGTTTTTGAGCTTTAGGAAGAGACTTTATAGAGCTTTATGATTACACTTAGTCTTACCGTGAGAATCACGTGAAAATCGATACTTGAATGTTGCAGGACGGGAAGAAAAATGGAATATTTTCTTGTTGCTATCACCCTATCGGTACCCTTATTAAAAGTACATGATGTATAGCTATACCTATATATATATATATATATATATATATATATATATATATATATATATATATATATATATATATATATATTTTTTTGAACCGGTAACGATCAGGCGATTCTGGTCTCACGTGTAAACCTACCATTGTGAGACTATGTCCAAGGTCGGTTACTCGGACCTCCGTGAGAACCAAGACACCCTTCCTGAAATTTTCTCCTGGCATAAACCCTCTTCTTGGACTATATGGGGTAAAACTGTTTCCTCTTTAGATTAGAACCCCAGTCACATACTGGCCAGAGCTCAAAGAGCCAAGAAAATAACCACTAGGACAAGTCCTAGTAGTTTTAGCTATACCTATATTGATGTACAACTCCAAAACGTCGCATACAATTCTAATTTTTAACTATTTATTACTATTATTCAAAAAGTAGTTTAGCCATGAAGAATATGAGTTGCGAATTAACGATGGTTTGAAAATGCATGAAAAAATTTGATGTGATTCTAATATGAATGAGAAAGTATATGAATGAGAAGTGACGAGAAAGATACAGAGATATCGAAAGAATCGAAACGTACTCAATGAAAAACACATATTCGTTCATAATAATATTTTTAGGATTGAGATCATTAGTCTTTAAATTCTCCGTCTATTCGTGTGTTCATATTTTCTCATTGAGTTCCGATTCTTTCGGTATCTCTATATCTTCTCATAAGTTCTCATTCTTATTAGAATCACATCAAATTTTTTAACCATCGTATGGATTAAAAAAATCAATGGTTAAGATGACTTAAGAGTGGATTAAAGAAATCAATGGTAATTTACTTTAACTTTAAAGTGTTGAGATGACTTAAGAGTGGATCAAATTTTTTAGCCATCGTATGGATTAAAAAATGGGAAAATTTCACAGAAGTTCGGTCCCCGCGACAACGCATGGGTTGAGAATCTTGATATTTACTTTTGTCAACTTCCACAAAAAAAAATAAATAAATAAAATTAAGTACCAACTTTTTAATACATTAGTTTTTTTTAATCCTATTGTTATTATACTATATATAGTTTTACAAGTTGATGAATAGTAGGGTTTCTAGGTTTTCAATTTTTGACACTATCACATTTTCATGTTTACCCCCTGGCCATTACGTTTTTAAAGAAGACCATGCCGAAGGTCAAAGGTGTGTTTGAGAGAAAAAGAGTTTGTACTTACTAATACGTGGCATCCGATTTACCATATGCTTGAAGAATGGGGTTTTCACCCCTGTACACCAGGACACTGTTAGACGTATCAAATACACTGTTAGGCATCATGTATGGTGTACCTCTCTTCTTTATCTCTTTCTCCATTCATTCTTTCTGTAGATAATCTTTCTCTATGGTTTCTCCACAACTCACATGCAATCATCATCGGGGTCTAGCATCAACTTCATCGATCGGGGTCTAGCAACGCTTCTTACAAGGTGCGAAATATTTTGGTTCCTCCTTCCTCTTTGATTTCGTCTTCTGCAGGTGGAGACGATCTAGAAACCGTCATAACTACTGGATAGGTTTATGCTGTGACACAGAGACAAGAGTGTTCGATGGCGTTGTATGGTTGTTTGACGAAGATCCAGGGCGATAATACTTCATTTCATCTTTATAGGGTTTGATTTTAGTTTGGTCTTAGTGTGTGTTCTTAATTTTTCTAAATTTGTTGGTGTTGTAAACTTCTCCCTCTTTAACTATACAACCTGAATAGGCCCATCAATTAGGGTTTTCTTTCGTGTTCTTGCATAAATTTCGCAGCACAGGGTATATCAAGTTCTTAGAGAGAGGTGATGCTGTATGCCACGCTACTAGAAATTAAATGCGAATTTGTAAACAGAAACAATAACAATATTATTTTTATTAAACCAGAACAATACTATTACACTACAGAAGGAGTAGAAGCAGAATAACAAAATTAAATGCAGAAAACAGAAATGACGAAGCCAGAGCTCGTGTTGAACACGATTTCCTTAAAACAGACTTCGGTCTGTTTCCCAGGATACGGTGGCTAAAGCAACGTATTACCGGAGTTTACTTGCCTGAGATCGCAGAAGGAGTCGAGCGGAGCAGAGGAGAATGTGTGTTCTGGTGTGTCTTTTCTGTATGATATCGACGGGTTTAAATAGCCACAAGGTGGATTGCTGTCCAAGACATCAATCAGCATTAAACGCGATTATCAGTTTCTAAAATAACTGATTGCGTATTAACTAGGATGGAGTGTTCTCCAAGAACGAATCATTTCCAAAAATAGAACAGCGGGAGGAGCAAAAACCGGTCTGCGTGAACCCGACCATTTTCAAGTCGCATTTTTCTCACAGGTTCTTCCATATCTAATATTGTTGATCTCTTCCTTATTTCAAATTTTTGTTCTGAACGTGTTAATTTGTTTGTACATTTTTTCGTATAAGGCTGGAAAAATACAGCGATACAGGGCTATGAGATACACTTATACAGGGTTGTGAAATACGCTCAAAATGGGGCTGAAAATACCACTGTACATGCTGTATAATGGGGCTGTTATACAGCCATATAAAGCTGTGAAAAACACCCATAAAGGGTTGGAAATACGCATTACAGGGCTAGGAATGTGCCAGTAAAGAGCTGGGCATAAACTTGCATTTTGGGCATACTTAAAGAGTTGTAAATATATACTTTAGTATTAGTAATGGTATTGTAAGTTCATTGTGATCGGATGCGTAATGGTGAGTAATCAACTTAAAGTCGTTTACTTTTATGCATCATACACATAAGTAGCTAGGTAGCTATATGCTTAGTAATGTTTTTTTTATGATTACTGACTGTGGTTATTGTTGATTGTTCCTTGCGTTGTAGGTTTGTCTCAATGATTTCACTTTTGCAATAATGCAAGAGAAAAAGAAACGATGTTACCAAGACAATGATGAAGATGTTATTCGTCCTCAGAATCAGAATCAGGTAATCCAACTAACAAAGTTAGCTGAATAGATAATCCTTAACGATGTTTGAATTAGGTAAAGCTGAATTTGTGATAATATATCCTTCACATTTGAAGGTCAATCCTCTATTTCCCAAAACTGTAATTATAAAAGTGTTATATCACAAATTCAACACCATCTTTATTAATTTCTAGCGCTTTCTGTTATCTTTTATGTGATTTTCAAGTATGATATAGAAATTTATGCATATTAACAAACCTAAACAAAATACAACTAAAAAATCCAATAGATGTCATTATTATATTCTTAATGCACAACTTACAAGTGTTTTATGCACAAAAATCCAATAGATGTCATTATTATATTCTTAATGCACAACTTACAAGTGTTTTATGCACAAGATCAAATAAACTTCAGTATTATATTCCTGATGCACAGGTTACAAGTGTTTTATGCACAAGATCAAATAAACCTCACTATTATATGTGCTTGCTCCATGGGTTTGGAACCAAAGCAATGGGTTTGGAAGAAAACCCTTGGTCTGATAGAGGCCCGGTAGGCTTGGAACAGAAGCGTTCGTTTGGTAGAGGCCCGATAGGCCCGGTACGGTGTCTTTTAAGCATTACCCTTATGTGTGGCTATAAGGGCTTGGGATGTAAATCCATCTACCGTATAATTCACTCCATCTACCATACCTCCCCCATCAAAGTCTCCTCTCTCATAAAACACACACCGCCATCTTCTGCTACCATCACCACCGCCATCTTTTGCTACCATCTCTTGCTGTGCTCACACCGCGGTCGCACCCTTCGATCACCGCCTCTGGCCGGTATCCGTTGCCTCTCTCTCTCACGATGAGTAGCGTCGTCGTTACCGAAACAGGGACCACCACCGCCGCAACGGCCGCGATCGCTCTCTCTCATTTCAGGCTACACGAACGCGGCTACGATCGGAAGGTTCTTCCTCACCGGTAATTATTTTGTTCTTTGATTTGGTTGCGGCTACGAACCCTAATTCATTTTCCAGGTTTGTTTCACCATGCTCTCTTTTACTGTGTGTTCGATGATATAAGATCCAAAGCTTCGAGTTTGAAATTCGATTTGTCCTCTGTTATCCTTCCTCCCGATGAAGACTTTGGTATCAAAAGGTAGAATGTTTGCCTTTTATGAATTTGAATGTTTCTCATTCTGTTTGTAAGTGTTCATCATGTGCTTTCAGTGTTTATAAATATGTTACTTTGAAAGTGGAGTATCTGATGGATTTGTGTATTTTAGTGACGATGAGGATGAATCTTGGAAATTTCATGTCATTGTTTGTTTGTGCAGATAGCTTCCCAAGTGCACACATATGTGTCTAGAAACATGTCATCTTGGCCAATGCCCATCTATAAAAAATGCTCCTAAAAGGTATTGTGGTCTATGAATATGTCATTTGAATCGTGATTTTGTAAATCTGAAATTACCATTGCATCTAGGTTTGTGGCCTATGAACTATATAGTTTTGTAATTTCTATCTGAATTTTGCAATTTCAGAGCCTAATTTGTGTTTCTTTATCTTTGAATTAGATTGATTATGATGCGGTATTTGTTTTTCGACTCTTGATGTTTGTGGACAACTGGATTGCATATTCAGTTCGATTGTAAGTCCCCAATTTCTATACATTTTTGTGCTTTTATTACTTATGATCATATATTGACTTCAATTTGACTGAAATTGGCAAGGGGGAAAGGGGATTTTGTGCAGCCATCTAATGTATCAACTATCATGTCTACTTTATGATGTTTATAGAGGAGTGATTATTCAAGGCTGATCCCTCCTTTTCTGTTATAGCGAGTCAACTGAGGGTTCTTTCAAAGGTTCATAGTCGGAAAAAATGTGAAGTTGCAGGCTGTTATTTTGCACTTTTGCATGCGTACGAGGACTTTTGTGTAGAAAACAACTTAACATATAAACTCTAGAAACCGCTTATATGTTTTTCTGCAGGTTCATGACATTCTGATGGTAATCGACTTGAACGGTGAACGTAAACTAATCACAATATATTTCATATCTATTTTGAGTCAGTTTTAAATACAACTCGGTGTTAAATTATAGGGGGCTTGCCAATATGTTATTACTAAATGTTTTCGATCCATAGTTCATATTTTGGTTGTTTTTGTGCATATTTAAAGATGTGCCTTGCATACAGTTGGGGATTACGGCACCTGCTTGCATCCAAGATATATGCTTTGATGATAATCAAGTAAGTAATGTGATTTAATTTGATTATATATGTTAAACGTTTCTTCTATTTTTTACTTAATTAGTTTCCAGATATAAGTTATGGGAGCAGAACAACGTTTCTAGATATTAGATGTGGGACCAGAACCAGTTTTCACTCAATATGACATAAATGGTGTCATACTGTCATGCTTTTGCAGATACAATGTGTACCTCATGGTCATTTATGAGCAGGTGTTTCTTGATCCATGATCTAGGATTTATTTTATGAATAATTATGTTGTTATTTTATGAATAATGGCGTTAAAGTTATGGCTAGATATAGGGATGGAAGCATTAAAATACATCAGTTATCATGCTCAGGTAATCTATAGTTTCCTGAATCTAATCACACAATGTTTAATGTTGTAATTTGTTAAATAATGTTCCTTGATGACATGACTATGAGCAATTTAGGATCCGTTCGTTTTGACTCCAGATTCTAGGTTTTTATTTATGCCCTTTGTGGATTTTTTTCCTTGCAGTGAAAAGAATAAAATTTGATGCATTCCATCCCTGGTCATTACTGCCCCGCCTGAGAAGGTGACAACCCTAGATGATGATCTGTTCAAAACAAACTCCTATTCTGAGTAAAAGATAAAAAAATCACAATAGAGGTAAGTTTTGGTTCAATCCTTCATACTTCATCATGTATTTGTTTTGATAATTATAAAAAATAGTATGGGTTTTTAATAGCCCAAGTAAAAAGTGATTTTTTTGTCATCCAAACACTTGAAAAATAGTACGGCTTGCCATCCAAACGCTTCGGGCGCGAAGCGCCGATCGAAACATCTAGTTCATATTAATTTACATTGGATGAAATTGGTATTTTGGTACCACGTGCTACAAAATTGATATTTATTCAAGCTCTTTTGTGTGCAGTTCAACTTCACGTCCGAAAGAGTTTCTTATGGCCCAAGGTTGACCAAATTCCTTACAAAATATTGTTAGTTTCCATCTAACTGTCCTTCTAATTTATTTATAAGATCTTTTGTACGGAATTTGATTTGTTTATGCACAATGGTACTTAATTGTAAAGTTGTTTGAGTGTTAGCTTCTTAAAAGTCTAATTTACCCTTCATATAATGATTATTACATCTGCATTCATGATATGGAAAGGACTGCGGTTTCTAATTTGTGCCTATTAACTGTTTTTTGGTTCTTTTTTGTCAGTCGTTTTCTTTCTTATTTAAACTTTAGGTCCTTCGGAAATTTTAAATCGTTTTGGTTTGTTGTTTATGTTGTGTGCAGAGAGTAAAGAGGTGATTTTAATATCATTTAAGGTAAGTTCAGCTTTTAAAGTAATAATTTGGATCATAGTGTTATATGATCAATCATTTTAATTTTTTTGGTTTGATTGAATAAAGTTTACATGTGATTAATTACTTCAATATTACAGCTAGGATGGGTGTAGTGTTTACTCACTTCTCATACTCTTGCACCTCTGCAGCTACTCATAGTGACAAATGAAGGGAAAAAAATCTTGAGTATCCAAGATTTGTTTATAATTTTGTTAATGTTTTCATCTCCTTTTAACTTCTTAATTTTGCAGGCATTTTTTTTAGTAGGGGCTTGAAATGGTAGGTTTTTAGTAGGGGCTTGAAATGGGTTGGGTTTTTTATACAACTGTATTATATTGTTATTTGTTAACCTTCATTTCCATAAGGTTTTATACACCTAATTGTTAAATTGTAATCAGGATTTTTAATTTCATAATGCTACTTACAACTAACAACTTGGTCAGATTTAACAAGTTAGAGCAGATGCAACAAAGTGACAGAATGGTGTCTATATTCTAATATCATAACACAAATACATATATACAAGCATGTAGTAGTTTTTTTTTTTTGGTTTAACATTACAATCTGATATTCATAGACACAAGAATAGTGAAGTTGACACGTGATACATAAATGGTGAAGCCGCCGCAACGCGCGGCTGGTCACCACCTAGTATATGAAAACAAGAGAAGCATTTCTTTTACACCTTTTTTAAACTGGGTGCAAATTTTCCACATGGTGTTTATTTTTGTCTAGATGTTAATTTACTTTAACTTAGTGTCTTAAGTGTTACAACATGATGTTTTATTTTTGTTCAGATTTTATATTTATTTCAATAGAGTTCTAATTATTACAACATTACGTAATGTTTAAACCTGAATTTGTTAGACGTATATACCTTTACCCTCTCAGGACATGTGATGCTTCCTGATTGTTTTTTTATATTTTAAGGCAAAGTCTATTATTTAGTATAGCATCACCCTATGTATATAATCAAGCACTTTTTTTTAGTACAACCTCAACTATGTATCCGGGGGCAATGCCCCTCATAATGAGGTCCAAGACTTCAAGGGAGAGTAGCCTTTGGTGGCGTTAAAGGGTAAAAGCCCTCGTGATGATTGAGTTTTTAAAAATCTGTATAAAAATGTTCTTTGAAAGTAACTGGAAATTAGTAGCAAGTTGCTATAAATAGGCAACAATGTGAAGATTGGTCAGTAACAAAATGAGTTTCGGTATCCAGTTAGACGTCAACAATAAGTGTACTTCATTAGTAAATGCCTGGTAGTAAAGTTTGTTATTGATCGCAAAGTTGGTCACCGATAGCAACTTTGATGATAATTATTATTTTGTTCAATAGTGGTAATTTTGTTTATCAATAGTAACTTTGCTTATCAATAGTAACTTTGATTAAGTTATTATTAAAAGCTTACTACACATCATCATATCATATCATCATATCATATATCATATATACTTATATATAAAAGAAAATATTTGGACACATGTCATTATCATATTCCATCTCATAATATTTTTTCCTCCCAAATCATCATCTTATTTTTAGTTTTTGTATTTTCGTGGCAATAAATAAAAAAATATTTATTGTATGGATAATCACCACCCTAATTAATCAATTATTTATATTTTCATGACAAAAAAATAAAATATATTTATTGTATGGATAATCAACATCATAATTAATTAATTATTTAAAAAAATCTTTTTTTATTAGAAGAAATTTTTTGGATATATATATATCCAACTTTTTATTTATTGCCTCTTAAATTATTTAATAACCAATTATATAATTACCAAATTACAGTCTAAATTAAAAATTAATTATGCATACATTTATTTTAAATCTGAGTCAGTATAACATATGGTTCTCAATGGGTCTTAAAATATTTTTACCTTAACAGTTTTTTATTTTATACAAGTTTTATAATTTGATTATAGTTTCTGTACTCTATTATCATTATTAATATTTTTAAACCCCATCCGTATGATATATATTTTTTAAATCTCAGCCGTGCGTTGCACGAGATATAAAAACTAGTATAATTATATAACAAAAGCACTTGCATAATGTCAATTAGTTGTGCTCTTTTAGGAAGAGTTATAACTTTTCACTCCGATGTTGTTAGTCGAGAATTTGTAATATGAACACAAGAATAAACAGAGAATTTAAAAACTAATCGTCTCAATTCTTAAAATATTATTTTATGAATGAAAAACACAAATTACATTGAATCTCTACACATATATTTATACTATAAACACGACTTTCTCCCTAGGCTAATCTATTAAAATCAATATACATATACCAAATAAATAAATACTTTCCTAAAAGCTCTAACAATTACTTTCACCAAATCTTTTTAACTACTTATTCATTTTTAGTCCAATATCAAGATTAACTCTTCAAATATTACTATACGTAGTTTGGCCCCTATATAAAAGAACTTTTTGGTCGTTTTAACGAGAATTGTTTCACCAGATGAACACACAGAAATTTCTTTCTCGTATCCAAACTCAAAAGAATTTACTAATCAGATACCAGGTTCAGCCCAATTATATCTAATGTACCATTATTACTATGGTTTGTATTTTGTTTAGTATATCATATAATATACATAACACGAATTTCTGTCTCCGGTTGTGATTTAGAGCACCTCTAACGATGTCTCGTCTGTAAAACAAACAGTGATCGAGATAGCATCCGGACAAACAAACATATCATTGGAGGAGTCCGTTTAAGGGGCATTAATCGAATTTTCAAATAGACTGCCATATGAAACAAGTAGCCTCCTCTCAGAACAATATATACATATATAAAATAGAGTAAATTATATTTTTTGTCCTTTAATTTATAAATACATCAATTTCAGTTTTAGTACTTAAACTAAGGGAATAATAAAAATCATCTTTTATGCAATAAATATTATTTTATTTTTTTTTTGTTTAAAAATGGGTGTTTGAAATAAAAATATAGTTTAGGAATGGAAATTGTATTTTTTTTTAAAGTGAAGTGAAAATCTGATGTGACGGTAATTAAGATAATAAAATTAAAAATAACATTTGCATTATTTAACGTTAAGTGAAAATGCTCTTAAGCATAATACGTTATGCTTACTTAGCTAACGCTAATATAGTATAAGTTTACTTTAAGAAAAGAAAATTAAATAAAAATACAAAGTAAGCAGCATACAACAAGTATAGAGTCATGATTCTCAAAAGCGTTCATATGAAAAATCAGACAAAAACATTTATTGACTTATATTCTCATCTTATTTCTCATACACGCTTTCACCATATAATAAGTGGAATCCTTCGTATTCTTCATATCCCCACATCCCCACCACCATTCTTCCTATCCATAATCACCAATTTTTCAATTTTCCATTTCAATTTTCCAATTCGAAATCCATTCCCAATTCAAACTCATAGCATGAGTATTGATTATGGAAGAATCGGGTTGCAAGAAAGTTACACCCGCCATGATCACTACCACTCCGACACAGAGGTTGTCGGAATGGACAGAAACGCGTTCAGCGGTCCACTTACATCAAGTGGACCGCTGAACAAAAAAAACCATCGAAAAAGCGCACAATTTCACACCGGCGCCTCTGCAAATGAAACCAGCAGGGGCGTGAAATCCAACGGTGATGACGATTACGTCGAGATCACCTTGGATGTTGGCGAGGGTTCGGTTGCGTTGCATAGCGTGAAGACGGCGGGTGGAGCTGACGTGGAGGATCCCGAGCTGACTTTGCTGGCTAAAGGGTTGGAGAAGAGGTCGACTTCGTTCGGGTCGTCGGTGGTGCGGAATGCATCGGCCAGGATCCGACAAGTGTCGGAAGAGCTACGGCGGTTGACCTCGTTCTCGAAACGGCAACCGGTGAGTCGTTTAGACCGGACGAAATCCGCGGCGGCTCATGCGCTCAAGGGGTTGAAGTTTATTAGCAAGAACGAGGGTGGTGCGGGCTGGGCCGCGTTGGAGAACCGGTTCGATGAACTCACCGCGCCCACCAACGGCTTGCTTCCACGTTCACTTTTTGGTGAATGCATTGGTAATTTACCCATAAATTAAGACCTTGTTTTTCATTTTCTCCGGCATATTTTTCTATATGAAAATCTTTAAAATCAGCAAATAAAAACATATATATACACGATTATTATATTATATATTAAAAAATACATTAAGATTTTAAACATAGTGTGTAACACAAATTTACGATTCTAACAAATTGAGTAATTTTTATCCAGCTAAAAATTACATGTGTTAGGATCATAATATGTTTTATTCAGTGTGTTGGAATCCTGATCTACATATATCATTCTACGATACTTCTTAGGAAAAATAAATACATTTTTATGTGCATCTCGCTTACGGATATGAGAAAATCGATAAATTAACTTGGAATGGACAAAGACCGACCGAAATAATGCACAAAGTCAATCTGGTTTTTGATCCTTTTTTTTCTACCTTACCCGGTTCTAGTCTGGGAGGCGTTCAGACCTTGACGCATTGTCACCTTAGATGTGGGCATCTTATGATCGGGGCCGAAAAAGCAACGAGTTGTTCCGGACTAGATCCCCAGACTGACCAAACACAAACAAAACTAATATGTGGTCACGGGTTCTCGTTTTTTTATCTTATTTGGTTTCGTTATTGGGTTTTGTATAAAGATTTTGTTTATTAAAGTATTTATCCAAATTAATATAATTAATTAAATATCTTTTAATTTGGTAGGAATGAACAAAGATTCAAAAGACTTCGCGGGAGAGTTGTTCGATTCACTTTCCCGGCGGAGGAATATCACCGGCGACGTGATTAACAAAGCAGAATTAAAGGAGTTTTGGCATCAAATTTCTGATCAAAGTTTTGATTCAAGGCTACAGACTTTCTTTGACATGTGAGGATTTATTTAAAAATTATATTTATTCGATACTTTATTTTTATATTTCTGTTGGGAAAAATTATACTTAAAAATCTATATCTATATTACTATTAAACACAAGTTTTTAATATACAAATGTCACTTTTTAAAGTGTACCACATAGGATAAATCCTATGTGTCAATTTGTAAGATTTTTAAATTAAATAATTCAATAGAAAATTAAATTCTTTTCACATAAAACTATATATATATATATTTATTTTTAAAATAACACAACTTTAATTCATCATATCTCTTTTATTTCTCAACAAAAATTCGATCCGTAAATTGCTTTGGATTCGTGACAGAAAACCCAACAAAACCAGATCCATATTGCTTAGGTTTTAATCAACGAATGATGTTGAACAAATCAAAAAACAAAGTCACAACATCGGGTATTTACCCGGGTTATTTACCCGGGTTACTAACTAGTATAATAAATACAGGGTTGATAAAGATGCGGACGGCAGGATCACAGAAGATGAAGTAAGAGAGGTGAACATCACTGTTTAAAACAAATTTTATAATTTATTTTTGGGTTTCTAGATTTTCATGACACAACGGTTATGGTTGTAAAATATTTGATTAATTCGGTTATTTAAGAAAAAGTTCAATAAAATTAGCAAATTTTTAATTCTTTTATCTAATAAAATATTATATTTTATGTATGTCTCATCATAATTTTCTTCTTTTATCTCTTATTTAATTTTAACTTTCTCTCTCCTATTATATATTCTTAAACCATTAAATTTTATAATTTTTTTTTTTTTTTTTTTTTTTTTTTGAACAGCCAATATTATTCACCAGAAAAAACACCGGCCGAACCCAGCAAGACGCTGGGCCAACCAACCCCAAACTACATCATACACATATTAGTCCAATCAATCCTACTTTTACCCCTAGACTCACACCACAATTTAAAAGAACTCTTAACGTTACAAATAACCCTACTCACCGCAGGAACCTTCCCCTGAAAAATAACCTCGTTCCTTTCCTTCCACAGGTTCCAACACGTCACATAAATCGCCCCACGAAGCAGCTCCTTCTTTCCTTTATCGATCCTGTCCTTCTCCGGCCATAGCAGGACCTCCGAGACCGACGAAGCCGAAGTAAACGGAACCATAAACCAGCTCGAAAGCCACTGCCAAATAATGCTAGAGAATATCAAAATTATAAACTTTCTCATTCTAATAATTTATTACTAAAACTTAATAAATAATTAAAAGATTTAAATTATATTTTTATCTTAAAGTTTTATTTTATAATTCTTAAGTTTTTCTTAAATGTTATGTACCAATTCCTGATAAAATTTAACATTTAAAATCTTCATGAAACTCTTGTTTATAACATGTTGGATTTATTTAACACATCTAATACATGAGTTTATAAACCTAGTAAATAATATACAACAACTCATATATATGTTTTTTAAAAATTTACAACAAATCTTTTTTTTTTGTAAAAGAATAAAGATTGGTTTAGTGCCGTTTTGGTTTGTTCAACTCAGTATTTACACAGAAAAAATCATAACCAGTCGTCCGTTTCTCAAATGATTTGATTATGATTATTGTTTGTTTTTGGTTATTTCGATTATGGTTCAATTAATTGATATATACTCTCTAAATTTTAGAGGTGTTTGGGATTGTGTAACACTTGTTAATGTTTGATACAGATTATCAGCCTAAGTGCTTCGGCCAACAAGTTATCAAACATTCAGAAACAAGCCGACGAATACGCGGCATTAATCATGGAAGAGTTAGACCCCGACAACTTCGGTTACATCATGGTACGGACACGAATCACACAACATTAGATATGGTTTGGTAAGAACAAATCTGCGAGTTGTTACTTATTCATGATTAAATCAAAAACAGATTGAAAACTTGGAGATGTTATTGTTACAAGCACCAACACAAGCCGTGAGGGGCGAAAGCCGAAACTTGAGCCAAATGTTGAGCCAAAAGCTAAAGACGACACACCATGGGAACCCAATAAGGAGATGGTATGAAGATTTGAAATACTTTTTACAGGATAATTGGCAGAGATGTTGGGTGATTATACTTTGGATAGGAGTAATGGCGGGTTTGTTTACATGGAAGTATGTTCAATACAAAAATCGAGCTGTCTATGTTGTATTAGGACCCTGTGTCTGCATAGCTAAAGGAGCGGCCGAGACTTTGAAGTTAAACATGGCGGTTATATTATTACCTGTTTGTCGAAATACGATTACTTGGTTGAGAAACAAGACCAGGTTGGGTGTGGCGGTTCCATTTGACGACAATCTTAATTTCCATAAGGTGAGTTTAAGATTCGCATATTCGAACATTGTCTTGCATACTAAATTTGTAAGATTCTTAGAATTGTTGTAACAGGGGATCCTCATATTCAAATCCAGTTTTCTAACCTTAACCCAAACTATAAAGCCACTATATAGCAATTGCACTTTATATAGGGCAATGATCATATGAAAACCATACTTTAGCTTTTAGTGTTTGAATAAACTGATTATGTTTCTAATTAATTAATTAAAGTGGTATTTTTCTCACAGGTGATTGCAATGGCGATTACGGTTGGAGTAGGGTTACACGCAATTTCCCATTTAACATGTGACTTCCCTCGATTAATTCACGCGACAGAGGAAGAGTATGAACCGATGAAGCAGTTTTTTGGGGATCAAGCCAAAAATTACTGGCATTTTGTGAAGGAACCCGAAGGGTATACAGGAATAACAATGGTAATACTTATGACCATAGCGTTTACACTAGCAACTCCATGGTTAAGGCGAGGCAAACTCAACCTACCACCATTTTTAAAGAAGTTAACCGGATTTAACGCCTTTTGGTACTCACACCATCTCTTTGTTATAGTCTATGTGATGCTAATAGTTCACGGGATCAAACTTTACCTTACCAAGGAATGGTACAAGAAGACGGTTAGTTAGTTTCTTCACATTTTGTAATAATGTAATTTTATAAAGAAATTAATATTTTATAAGTTTTGTACAATTAGTGTTTTAGAAATCGGCATTTATAATCTATAAACCAAACCATACTTTTGGCTGCAGACATGGATGTACTTGGCGGTTCCAATTTCGCTCTATGCGTTTGAGAGGTTAATAAGGGCGTTTCGATCCAGTGTCAAGCCTGTCAAGATACTAAAGGTATAATTTAATATTTATGAGGAGCAATTTAAATTTTATATAAGATCTCACAATTTTGCCCCATTTAATTGTAAATGGATCGATTTGAGTGTTCTTTTATCTCAAATAGGTCAAGTATCTCGGATGAGTTGAAAATTACCTAAAACAAACATCACTATTATATATAACCTCTTAACTTGTTTAATATATTTTTTTTGTTTATTAATGTAGTTATTTTATTACAACTTGACGTCTTATTATTTTTGTTTTTATATGGTTTATAAGTTGTTTTCCTTGTTTTAATCTACTTTTACACCCTTAGTTTTAAGTGTATAGTATTTTTTTCGCATGACTATCTTTATTATTTCTTAATATGTATAATTTTTTCCTTTTTTATGTTGTGTTATAGCAATTCAGCTTAATGTGTACCTATGTTGGACCCATGATAACACATGGTTAATTAAAAACTAGTTAGCTATATATTGTTGATTTACAATATGATATATCTTGAAATACTTGATGTGTTAAAGGTGGCTGTTTATCCTGGAAATGTATTGGCGCTTCATATGTCAAAGCCCCAAGGCTTCAAATACAAGAGTGGACAATACATGTTTGTCAATTGTGCTGCTGTCTCTCCATTTGAATGGTGAGTTCTACATTATTTAAAATTTCACATTAATTTATAAATACCTCAACTTATAAGTCTATGGACTTGTAGCCTAGTAACATAATGATTATTCACTCTCACATATTTAAATATTCGTCTCAAATGTTTCGAGTCCCTATTGGGTTCAGGTATTTCTGTTATCAATAAATTCCTGAAATGCTAATGCACTAACTTAATAATCGATACATGGCCATAGGCACCCGTTTTCCATTACTTCCGCCCCCGGTGATGACTACTTGAGTGTGCATATCCGGACTCTTGGTGACTGGACTAGACAACTTAAAACCGTCTTTTCAGAGGTATGTAATGTGTTATATGTTCTAGAACAACAAATACGTATATATCTTATCATACTTATATATCTTATCATACTTCTGAATCTATATTTTTGTCTACTACGAGACTCAAAACCTAATGAAAATAGACATCACTATATACTATATACACCAGTTTGTGAGACCCTTTGGTACCTATGATGTGATATGTGTGTAGTTAGTTATATGACCTAACATTTGTCTATTTGTCTTTGGTAGGTATGTCAACCTCCGCGTAATGGAAAAAGTGGGCTCCTTAGAGCAGAAAACCAAGGAGAAAATCCTAAGTGAGTGACTTTGAATGTTTCTAGATTTGCATAATATTTATATTATAAGTTTCAAAAGAGTAGTAAAATAGACGGGTTGGGTAGCATGTTGAAACGAACTCAAATCAGAGTTGTAAACGAGTTAATTCGTTCCTGATCTACTCGAGATCTATTTACAAAAAAATTAAATCGGGCCTAGCTTAAAATGATGAAGACCCGGCTTGTGTCTAAACTCATATATACTATGTAAAATTAAAAAAAATAATAAAGAAGCCGGGTCTGAGTATAGATTGAGCTTGAGAAATAAAACTAAAAATGATCAATCTCGAGTTTAGTCAAATTCACACTTGAGAAATAAAGCTAAAAATGATCAATCTCGAGTTTAGTCAAATTCACACTTAGCTAGAGTCGTTTGCGTCCTTACTCAAAATAGAATCAAAGTGTTTGGCTATAGAGCATACAGCCTTTGATTTATTGTCAACATCATGCAATGTGGACATCTAACAGATTAAGAAAAAGTTGGCAACAATCAAATATGTAAGTTTTGGACTTTTTCACCGTGGTCCAACAATTTCACATGTCAAATGAAAACTAATCGTTTTTAAGTAAGCAAAAGATTCCTTCTTCAATAATATCAAAAACATTTGGAAATGTTATTTCATGTATGATTTGATGGTATCTCACCTAAATGTCTTTCCAGAAAAGAAGAAAAAAAAAGTACTAGCTGGAGACTACCCGTGATATAGCTGTAGTCTGTAGATAACCTTAGGATAGATGTCTAAACGACCCCGGCTCATGTAAAATCGAGCTCAGCTCATTTAATTCAAATAGAACTTGAGCTTAAGTTTGCCATACTCCAAAACTATATCTATTTTAATTTTTGAACTCGACTCGTGAATAGTTTTTTAAAGTCGTGTTCTGCTCGTATGCTATTTAATAATTAATTATTTAGTTATTTTATTTATCTATTTTTATAATTATTTATATTAGTTATAAATATAATTTTTTTATACAAATTAATTATTATATACCGTTTAATTAATTTTTTTCTTCATTTTATATATAATAATATATTAGATATAAGTTATGTAAATTAAAAGAATCGTCTAGTCTTGCATGTTTCCTTGCGATAGATATGTGAAATTCGGGCTCGATCTTATTTATTATTGGAGGCTAAACAAAGGCTTGCGTCGAGCTAGAGCTTGTTTAGGCTTGGCTCAGATGAGTTAGTAGCTCACGAATGATTAATTTTTTCTATTTACATCTCACTTTAAAATAAACGATAGCTTCAACATATTTACCTATCAACGTGTTCATTTGGTTCATGATTTTTCTAAACGAATCAAACATGTTAGAATGTTGTAAGTGCATTTTTAAATGAATACATATATATTGGTTTTCAAAGATTTAAAGATTTAAACTGGTAATCTAATAATATTGTTTATAATTAACCCATTCATAACGTGAAAAATGGACAAAAGGTATTTGCAAGTCAACCTGTCTCGACCCAAACTATCAATCCTTCCATCTCGGGTTAAAATTTCACATAAGTTTATTTATTCAAGACGTGTATTATTTAACTATTTAAATACTGTTTACTTCCACATTTTTCTTCCATTCTTTATTTACACAAAAATAATGAAAAGAAGATGGTTGCGGGTCAACCCAACCCGACCCAAACTATTTCACTATTTCGACAACCAATTTCACCTCAGCCACATTTTAACCCGTTTTCCAATCCACCCAACCCGCTCATCTTTCTACCTCTATTTCAAAACTTAGATAGCATTTCTTATTTCTAAATAACTTGATCATATTTTTGACAGTTTTCCACGAGTTTTAATCGACGGGCCATACGGTGCACCAGCACAAGACTACAAAAAATACGACATCGTGTTACTAGTCGGTTTAGGAATCGGAGCAACACCGATGATCAGTATTGTGAAAGACATTGTGAATAACATGAAAGCCAAAGTAGAAGAACAAAATGCATTGGAGAATGGTGGTGTATTGAAGAACAAATCGGGCCCCACGAGTGCGAACAACTTCAGAACGACACGGGCTTATTTCTATTGGGTCACCCGGGAACAAGGTTCGTTTGATTGGTTTAAAGGCGTTATGAACGAGGCTGCTGAAATGGACAAAAATGGTGTTATAGAGATGCATAATTACTGCACAAGTGTTTATGAGGAAGGTGACGCGCGATCCGCGTTAATTACTATGCTTCAGTCTCTAAATCATGCTAAAAATGGCGTTGATGTTGTTTCGGGTACTCGTGTTAAGTCTCATTTCGCTAAACCAAATTGGCGGAATGTTTATAAGCGAATTGCTCTCAATCACACGGGTTCGAGAATAGGTGAGTCCTACTAACTCATTCTCATTTTCTTTCTTTTCACAATAACTTAAAGATTTATATGAAGTAACCGTGACCCGATTGGCGGTCTGGTGGGTTGGGTAATGGGTTGAAAACGCTTTGATCATGAATCATGTCTTGACAAGAATATAATAACATGTTGGGTTGCTATGTCTAACCGGTTTGATTAATAAAATGATTATGTTCGGATTGACATGTTTATCTTGTTTAATTAAAAAGGTCTCACAACTCGTTTCATCAAACAAGTCGACCCGTCAACACATTTAACCCATTTGTTATAAAACATCAATTGTTTAATACATTTGCAACATGACTCGTTTAAAACCGGCCGGGTCCAGTTACATGAAACTAAGTTTATCTTGAATAAGGTTAATGTCTTTGACAGAACAAATAAACAGGTCGTGTTCAGGTTTAATGATTCAAAACGCGTGATAAAATGAAGTCATGTTTGATGTTTTCTAATGTTTGTAAGTGATACAAATTTGCAGGGGTGTTCTACTGTGGAGCACCAGCACCAACAAAAGAGCTGAAACAATTAGCTTTAGACTTCTCACACAAGACATCAACTAAGTTTGACTTTCACAAAGAAAACTTCTAATCAAGTCAAACCTTCTAGAATCATGTTTCCAACCCCTCATCCACCTTCTCTCCTTTGTACAGAGATAATAAGATCATGGCTACTATAGATTAATTAGGATAATCTTTTTATTTTGTTTGGTAATTCTTTTTTTAATATAATGGAAAAACAATCCAAGGAGTATGGTGACATCCATGATTGTTGTGAGTGAACAACAATCATGATGATTTGTTGGGTGGTTATCAAATTAAGTTGATTTTGGTTTTTTTACTTAAGTTTTTGTTCTTACAACATTTTTATAGTGTGTTAGGCTTGGGTTAAACGGTTAAACCAATATAAATACATGTGTCATTACGCATCAAGAACGGTATGTCCTTATGAGTGTTTGTGTTTATAACATGTTAGGTGAATTCCATATCAGTTTGGATACAAGAAATTTGAGTTTTAAGGAATGATTAGACTTTTATATACTCACGGACACGCATTTTGAATACTTTGGTTGTTGACTAGAGGATAACGCTGCAATTAAGGGGCCACAAAAACATGGCTATGAGCTTTTGGTGGGCAAAACTACAATGTTACTTCATATAAGTGGTCGAGTGTTACAAGTAATGGTCATGATTGTCATTGAACAACCTACTTTAAATTAGTTATTTTTCTGTAGTATATCTACAAAAAAATGTGTATTTTTTATTTCGCAGGTCGGGTTTCCTCCCGAACTGGGGTAAGAAGGTGGTGTCCTGACTCACTCGTACCTGCAGACTTGAGACACTCTCAGAGACACTGAGTCATCATAGTGGGCTAAATATCAGGTTCGACTGAGAAATCGTTGTTCAAAAGAAAAAAAGATAAAGAGATCTAAACGGGTTAATGAGCTCGGTAAGGATTGACCTATCTACTTTGTTCATACTCATTTTTCATTTTTATTAAAGGTGGTCACATTATTTAGATTATTACAATTATAACTTTTTTTTAGGAAGTGCCATTTATGTGATTGTATGTACTGATAAAAAGAGGGAGGTTATTGTGAGAAGTTTAGTTTGGGTAAGAAGGATAAGAAGTATTCATAGCTATATAATTTTCAATTAAATGAAGATCTATGGCCTAAAGTTTTATTATGTAAAATTAGAGAGAAGAACAAAATAAAACAAAAGATGTAAAGGCATTTTTGACTACTCCCTCCAATTTTTAAAACCTTCATAACTCCTAGATATGACATTATTTCTTTAAAAAAAATTACACCATAAAAACGAGCATTTAGTGTTGATATATATAAAATAAAATAAAAATACTCTTTCGATTTTTAACACAAAATGTTCAGATCATTGTGTTATTGTTTTAAATTGTTCAAATCATTGTGTCATATTGTGTCAAAAATGTTCAGATCATTGTGTCATATTGTGTTAACATGTTCAGATCATTGTGTCATATTATGTAAAAAAATGTGGAGATTGTGTCATATTGTGTTAACATGTTCAGATCATTTTGTTATATTGTTTCAAAAATCAAACTAGTAGTGATTTTTTTTAACTTTATAATTAACAACATTATATAATTTTAACACGATAACACAGTAATCTGAACATTTTGACACAATAACACAATGATCTAAACATTTTGTGTCAAAAATCGAAAGAGTAAATTTTTTTTAATTTTATATATAGCAACAATATACGCGTTTTTTATTAAAAAACATTCTTTTTTATGATGTAGTTTTTTTTTAAAAAAAATAATGTCATATGTGAAAGTTATGAATGTTTAAAAAAATGAGAAAACTTAATTAAAAGTCAACAAAGATGACTAAGACCAAATTGCCCCTCCTTCGTTTTTTATTTGATCAAGATCCAATGGCTGAGATTTCTTCTTATTTTTCTTACCAAATCAAACTTCTTATTTGAACTTCTCTCCTAATAAAAATATATCTAAGATGACTTTTAATCCATTTCTTTTTATGCTAAAACTTTTTAAATTAACCATAGATTAGAATATTAAACAATTTAATAGGTTTTTTCTCATAGTAATTTAGTGTTCTGTAATAAATAAATATCTCCCATACATGTGAAGAATTGTATAAAAGACAATCATATAGAGTGTTATTAAGAAACTAGTCTTGCATATCACATTTAAAGCGGTATTAGTTTTCTCGGAAGGTAATTTATCTTTTGTCCATCATAAAACGTTATTCAAAATGAAGATATCGCTAAACTAAAGACCTTGTGGTTAAAGTGGTATGAAAACGCGTGTCAATCAACTTAGAGTAGAATAACACAAACACGTTTAAAATCAAGACCACACAAAACAAAAACAAACTAATCCATGTCAAAGCATATCATGAGCAGGGCTCAAGTGGGAATTTGCTTTTGACTTTTGTAGGAGAGAATAAGTGCGATTTTAATAAGTCCCTTTCTTCTCTTCATATTCCTTTTGCATTTGTATTGTATATAAGGGTGAATCGTATGAAATCTCCTATACTTTAAAACTAGTTCAAACGAGTTAAATTCGAATCAAATGGTTAAACCTTGGTTTAGAAACACGTATGAAGAATCAAATTATCTCCAATATAATGAATTGGAGATAGTTTGAGTCTTTAGGATTGATGAGAATAGAAGAAGAAATGAAATTAAATGGTTAAATTCGAATCAAATGGTTAAATCTTATATACTTTAAAACTAGTACAAACCAGTTAAATTCGAATCAAATGGTTAAACCTCGGTTTAGAAACACGTCTGAAGAATCAAATTATCTTCAATATAATGAAATGGAGATAGTTTGTGTCTTTAGAATTGATTAGAATAGAAGAAAAAATGAGATTAGACTAAAGGTAAGTGATTTTATTGATTATGAGATGATTAATGACGAAAATGATAGAAATGGACAGTTAAGATGAAAATTGTGTGATACTCTAAACAATCGTTCCCATCTACTATTTATAGAGTTCTGAAAGCATATCCGTCAGTTAACGTCAAACCTGCCAGAGGACCTCACATCCGACGGTAACTTTCCTACTCCATGTGCTCCTGCCTTTATAATTCACTCTAACACTTAGCACTGCTACACTACGTCATGACTTAATAATGACTTGTCATTGGGGTCAGGAAAAAATCTAATCAATCTAGATAGCTAGGGTAAGTCAGATATCATATTCACGAGGAGCATGTGGCCAGTGTTATATGTTTTATCTGATTATTTAACTAAATTAAACTAAGAGTTAAAGTGTAAAAATTGGATTTTGTTTTGATAAGAAAATATAAACTAGAATTTAAAACTTGATTTGCTAAGAATGGGTGGAAATATGATCACATCTAAGGTTCAAGTTTCGTTATAAAATACGTAATTAAGGTTAACAATTAGAGTCAATCGCAAAGGATATGAGCAATACTCTCTTTGACGGTATTAATAGGGTGAGATTACTTAACCATCAAAAACACAAGTTAAGAAGTTTTCTTTCTCGTATCTCCTAAAATGCATTTCACCTTCTTTCTTTTTCTTTTATTTCCTTGCGATTTCTTTTAGCCCATTTACGCAGCCCAGCTCCTAAGACTCACTAAGACTCATGTTATGGATCCAACGTGACATCACCTGTATTTTGTATTGAGAAATGAGAACTTGAGTTTTGGCCCAAATATATTCCTTTGATTATTCCTTGTGATGTAGCTGTGAAAAGAAACACATGGAAATGAAATTTAAACCAACAACAGTAATAATAATACATAGTTTTATTTAGGCCAAAAAATATTATTATTAATCTTATTTATTATTCTAACAAGAACTTCGACCCGCGCTTTGCCGCGGGCGAGAAGTTTATTTCGATGTTTAGTTCGTGCGTTGAGAGAGGAAATAGTTTCAGAATCCGATTATAATAAACAGAAAGTTGCCGAACCATATTTCAATTTTCTCAAATGGGCGGTGACACAGCTAATAAGATTACGATATAATCAAACTGTTCAAGGTGATCTAAATTTCTTTGATAAAAAAAAAATATGTACCTTGATATATAGTACGTACGTTATGAGATATGAATAAAATTTCTGTTAGTTAACCTCTTAGATAATGACGTAAAGTAC
The DNA here is from genome assembly GCA_039602395.1 of Deinandra increscens subsp. villosa. Taxonomy (NCBI): domain Eukaryota; kingdom Viridiplantae; phylum Streptophyta; class Magnoliopsida; order Asterales; family Asteraceae; genus Deinandra; species Deinandra increscens. The sequence continues at coordinate 22,198,493 of JBCNJP010000015.1, forward strand.
ACATCAAACAATCGAAGTTTACAATTAGATAAATCATACAAATAAGTATGTATCAAGTGTAAATGACGTAACTCATAGCAATAAACATATGCAATTGAAATGGCTAATCAATTTTTATCCTCAACTTAATGCAATAGCAACACTCTCATGCCAACAACCATACAACTTCAAAGTTTCCTGTGACAAAAACATGAAAGTATTCATCATAGCCTCGTCTAGTCTTAAAAACCATCCACCACATAAAGTCGATGAGATCAAAATAATAACCGTAGAAAATCATCATCTCATGCTTTTTGTAAATGATAACTCAAGAAGACGATCATCCACCGACATTTCATTAAAATGAAAATGAGACCTTTAAAAATATATATTTTTTTAATATGTAAAAAAATATGTAATAAACACACACATGGTTGTATGTAAACATTTATTTTTCACTTTAATTATAGAAATACTATAATTTTTTTAACTGTATAAAAGAAAAATAATGATTGTATAAAGTAATAAAACGTTTTAATTTGAAATAAAGCTGCTATGGTAAGTCTACGATGAGAAACCACCATCTTTCTATCTGAGAACTAAAAGAGAACCAAAAAAAAACTCACGATCATAAAAAATACATAGAAGATTAAATTTATATATGGCTCAGATCAGAATGAGGTTGCGTTTAACGCCTTACCAATCATTCGGAAAACATCATAGCCAGAAAGGTAATCCACAACAGCAACATGTTTGATAGAAACTTGTTCTTTAAACAAACCCCCAAATTGAGATGCATCTCAAATGTATAGACCAAGAGACACACCAACAACTTACGCATCTTTTTAACAATCTGAGATGAATCCGTTTAGATTTAAATCGTTGGTGCAAAATAAGTTTAATCTAAAATGAGGGCTCAGCTTACAAACATCACAGCAGTAGCAAAGGTAACCAACAACCATCTGATTAGCTCAAAACCAAAAGGTTCATCATAGCCAAAGAACACAACAAATCTTCTAAAATGGAAACCAAATCAGTTGTATGCCATAAGCCCCTAACGTGTATCAGAATATGGGAAACCTTTAGTGTGGCCTGGGGTTGCAATAACATGCACCTCATGCCCCGCAAACATCCATGTGTCACCATCATTCAAGCTAATATCAATGCCAGGAATTCTATCCTTGTCTATATTTGTTCCAATTACCTGCATGATTGCAAACACAATATTGAAGACAACTATTTGATTTAACAAACTCACATGACTTGTGAAAATACCCCGGATCGTCAAAAACATTGACGATCTATCGGGAAAAAATCGAACCGTAAAAAACGAAGCAACAACCAAAACGTCACCACAGATCACCGGAGAAAGCCACATCGGAAACTCAACAACCTTAATTCCCTCTCTCAATGGACGACCATCGATGGGCAAAAAACCCAAAAAAAACCCAATCGAAGTGCCGGAAAAAGAACCGGCCGACCAGACCTCGTCGACGGCACCAACCACCACCTACACCGATCCGTTCAATATTCCGACAACGCACCCAACGGCCGCCTACAACATCACCATCGGACCATTTAGTAAGCGAAAAGGCCCTTGAGAGATCCAGATCCTTCAGATCTAGAGTTACAGAAACAGATGATGATGAAGGGCAACAGTCGGGTTCTCAATCGGCCGGGTTCTCAAACGCAATCGGAGGGGATGAAACGCGTCGGAGAAGATGAACAAAGAATCGGCCGCCGGCAAGGAAAGGTAACATCACGATGGCGCCGGTTATCTCTCTCTCTATGTAAAAGAAAGATAAATAAAAGAGAAACATATATGAAATCAAGAGGAGGAGCACATGGTTAGAGAAGAGAAACATATATGAAAACAGGAGGAGCACATGGTTTAGGTTTTAGGTGGATTGCTGAGTAAGAAAGCCATTTAAGTTACACGTGTATGTAACATAAAAAAGAAAAAAAAAGTCATCCAGAAGATTCGATCCCTGGTAAGGCTGTACAAAAACTAACACCTTACCACTACACACCAAGACAAATAGTTACAAATAACCAAAATGTTTAATACAGATACAGAAAGGTCAGCTGAAAAAGAAAAAAAAATTAAAAGAAAAACCTGTGCCACGTGGCAGCACCTGAGCATACCAGCGTGGTATGAACAGTGCTCCCACTGTGTACAGGTAGGATTCTATAAATGATATATATATAATAAGTGAATATATGTTGTGTCACTTGTTACTCTTAGGTTCATCTTAGTCAAATTTATCTATCCCATTTGTAATACATTTCTAATAAATAGTGGTCATTTAATGGGTTATTATACATTCTATATATGAATCATTTAAATGTCATGTGAATGAATTTAAAGCTATGTAATATATTTTCATACTTTTTACATTTTAAAATATATATATATATATATATATATATATATATATATATATATAATAGGGTAGGGATCTATGGAAAACCACTCCGAGTTGGAAAATTTTAAAAACTCTTAAAAAACGGGGTCAAAAAGTTTTTTTTTTCCTTTAATTTTTTTATGGTGATTCTTTACGTTATAGGTTATCCATAGATGGAAAAAATCAAAAAAACGCCTCGGGAATTTTTTTTTAAAAATGTAACAAGTTTTGTTGTTACATATGTAACAAACATATGTACATATGTAACAAGGCCCTTTTTTGAGATTTTTTTAAAAAATATCCCCGAGGCGTTTTTTTGATTTTTTTTCACCTAGGGGTAGCCTATAACCTAAAGAATCACCATAAAAAAATTAAAGGAAAAAAAAAATTTGACCCCGTTTTTAAAGAGTTTTCAAAGTTTTTCCAACTCGAAGTGGTTTTCATTTTATCCTTTCTCTCTCTCTCTCTCTCTATATATATATATATATATATATATTATATAGGTTTAGGGTAAAATACATCCAGCAAAAACGCTACATCCATTGCGGATTGATCTGGGGCATCCATCAAGATCATCCAACAGCCAGGATCTATGGTGTTTTCCGCCTATGGTGTTTTTTCCCCCGAAAACGCCATAGGCACCCTTTTTCACCATTAGATCTCTAGATCCAATGGTTGTGATTAATTTTCTTTTTTCTTTTTTTCTTTTTTCTCATTAATTAGAAACTTTCACATGTGAAAAAGAGCTATTTCACATGCGAAAGTGTCTCACCCTATATATATATATATATATATATATATATATATATATATATATATAGGGTGAGGTTCATTGTAGACCCCTTAAAAAGTGTAGACCCCGTAGACCCCCCTATATTGTTCTATGAAACTCACTAAAAATTATAAAACTCATTGTTGTTGGTTTGGTTTTTTTATGCGATAAGTTTTTAAAAATAAAAAAGAAAACCTAGAAAGTTATTGGAGACAATGAAATATAATTGTTGTTGAAAAAAGTATATTATTCTATAAAACTCACTAGAAATTATAAAACTCATTGCTGAGTTTTAAACTTACTGTTGTATTTAAAACTCACTACAACTTTAAAAATCGATGTTCTTTAAAACTCATTGAAAATTATAAAACTCATTACAAATTATAAAACTCACTCTTTAGATTAAAACTCACTGTTGTTTTTAAAATTCATTCTTTTTATAACTCACTGCAACTTAAAAAAATCGACGTTCTTTAAAACTGACTAAAAATTATAATTTCAAATTAAGAAAATAAAAAATAAAGATAAAACTATAAGACATAAGAAATAAACCCTAAATTAAAATATAAAGATAGAAATATGACAAAATAAAAAAAATAAAAATAAAGACCAAATTCAACAACAATGAGTTTTATAATTTTAGTGAGTTTTATAGAACAATAAAGGGGTCGACGGGGTCTACACTTTTTAAGGGGTCTACAATGAACTTTTGACTATATATATATGTATATATATATATATATATATATATATATATATATATATATATATATATATATACTAGTGGGGTACCCGCGCGTTGCGGCGGGCG
>JBCNJP010000015.1:22202959-22273811 GCA_039602395.1 Deinandra increscens subsp. villosa
CAATGATGGCCCAATAATGTGTGTTTAGTTGGGACTAATGAGTCCCACTAAGGTGTGTATATAACCAATAAGTTGTGTTTAGGACCAATGATGGCCCAATAAGGTGTGTTTAGTAGGGCAATGAGGGTCGGTTGGGACCAATAAGTCCTAGTAAGGTGTGTCTTATATAACCAATAAGTTGTGTTTAGGACCAATGATGGCCCAATAATGTGTGTTTAAGGGCAATGAGGGTCAGTTGGGACCAATGAGTCCCAATAAAGTGTGTATATAACCAATAAGTTGTGTTTACGACCAATTATGGCCCAATAAGGTGTGTTTAGTTGGGACCAATGAGTCCCACTAATGTGTGCATATAACCAATACGTTGTGTTTAGGACCAATGATGGCACAATAAAGTGGGTTTAGGGACAATGAGGGTTAGTTGGCACCAATGAGTCCTAATAAGGTGTTTATATAACCAATAAGTTGTGTTTACGACCAATTATGGCCCAATATGGTGTGTTTAGTTGGGACTAATGAGTCCCACTAAGGTGTGTATATAACCAATAAATTATGTTTAGGACCAATGATGGCCCAATAAGGTGTGTTTAGTAGGGCAATGAGGGTCGGTTAGAACCAATAAGTCATAGTAAGGTGTGTATATAACCAATAAGTTGTGTTTAGGACCAATGATGGCCCAATAATGTGTGTTTAGTTGGGACTAATGAGTCCCACTAAGGTGTGTATATAACCAATAAGTTGTGTTTAGGACCAATGATGGCCCTATAAGGAGTGTTTAGTAGGGCAATGAGGGTCGGTTGGGACCAATAAGTCCTAGTAAGGTGTGTCTTATATAACCAATAAGTTGTGTTTAGGACCAATGATGGCCCAATAATGTGTGTTTAAGGGCAATGAGGGTCAGTTGGGACCAATGAGTCCCAATAAAGTGTGTATATAACCAATAAGTTGTGTTTACGACCAATTATGGCCCAATAAGGTGTGTTTAGTTGGGACCAATGAGTCCCACTAATGTGTGCATATAACCAATACGTTGTGTTTAGGACCAATGATGGCACAATAAAGTGGGTTTAGGGACAATGAGGGTTAGTTGGCACCAATGAGTCCTAATAAGGTGTTTATATAACCAATAAGTTGTGTTTACGACCAATTATGGCCCAATATGGTGTGTTTAGTTGGGACTAATGAGTCCCACTAAGGTGTGTATATAACCAATAAATTATGTTTAGGACCAATGATGGCCCAATAAGGTGTGTTTAGTAGGGCAATGAGGGTCGGTTAGAACCAATAAGTCCTAGTAAGGTGTGTATATAACCAATAAGTTGTGTTTAGGACCAATGATGGCCCAATAATGTGTGTTTAGTTGGGACTAATGAGTCCCACTAAGGTGTGTATATAACCAATAAGTTGTGTTTAGGACCAATGATGGCCCAATAAGGTGTGTTTAGTAGGGCAATGAGGGTCGGTTGGGACCAATAAGTCCTAGTAAGGTGTGTCTTATATAACCAATAAGTTGTGTTTAGGACCAATGATGGCCCAATAATGTGTGTTTAAGGGCAATGAGGGTCAGTTGGGACCAATGAGTCCCAATAAAGTGTGTATATAACCAATAAGTTGTGTTTACGACCAATTATGGCCCAATAAGGTGTGTTTAGTTGGGACCAATGAGTCCCACTAATGTGTGCATATAACCAATACGTTGTGTTTAGGACCAATGATGGCACAATAAAGTGGGTTTAGGGACAATGAGGGTTAGTTGGCACCAATGAGTCCTAATAAGGTGTTTATATAACCAATAAGTTGTGTTTACGACCAATTATGGCCCAATATGGTGTGTTTAGTTGGGACTAATGAGTCCCACTAAGGTGTGTATATAACCAATAAATTATGTTTAGGACCAATGATGGCCCAATAAGGTGTGTTTAGTAGGGCAATGAGGGTCGGTTAGAACCAATAAGTCCTAGTAAGGTGTGTATATAACCAATAAGTTGTGTTTAGGACCAATGATGGCCCAATAATGTGTGTTTAGTTGGGACTAATGAGTCCCACTAAGGTGTGTATATAACCAATAAGTTGTGTTTAGGACCAATGATGGCCCTATAAGGAGTGTTTAGTAGGGCAATGAGGGTCGGTTGGGACCAATAAGTCCTAGTAAGGTGTGTCTTATATAACCAATAAGTTGTGTTTAGGACCAATGATGGCCCAATAATGTGTGTTTAAGGGCAATGAGGGTCCGTTGGGACCAATGAGTCCCAATAAAGTGTGTATATAACCAATAAGTTGTGTTTACGACCAATTATGGCCCAATAAGGTGTGTTTAGTTGGGACCAATGAGTCCCACTAATGTGTGCATATAACCAATACGTTGTGTTTAGGACCAATGATGGCACAATAAAGTGGGTTTAGGGACAATGAGGGTTAGTTGGCACCAATGAGTCCTAATAAGGTGTTTATATAACCAATAAGTTGTGTTTACGACCAATTATGGCCCAATATGGTGTGTTTAGTTGGGACTAATGAGTCCCACTAAGGTGTGTATATAACCAATAAATTATGTTTAGGACCAATGATGGCCCAATAAGGTGTGTTTAGTAGGGCAATGAGGGTCGGTTAGAACCAATAAGTCATAGTAAGGTGTGTATATAACCAATAAGTTGTGTTTAGGACCAATGATGGCCCAATAATGTGTGTTTAGTTGGGACTAATGAGTCCCACTAAGGTGTGTATATAACCAATAAGTTGTGTTTAGGACCAATGATGGCCCAATAAGGTGTGTTTAGTAGGGCAATGAGGGTCGGTTGGGACCAATAAGTCCTAGTAAGGTGTGTCTTATATAACCAATAAGTTGTGTTTAGGACCAATGATGGCCCAATAATGTGTGTTTAAGGGCAATGAGGGTCAGTTGGGACCAATGAGTCCCAATAAAGTGTGTATATAACCAATAAGTTGTGTTTACGACCAATTATGGCCCAATAAGGTGTGTTTAGTTGGGACCAATGAGTCCCACTAATGTGTGCATATAACCAATACGTTGTGTTTAGGACCAATGATGGCACAATAAAGTGGGTTTAGGGACAATGAGGGTTAGTTGGCACCAATGAGTCCTAATAAGGTGTTTATATAACCAATAAGTTGTGTTTACGACCAATTATGGCCCAATATGGTGTGTTTAGTTGGGACTAATGAGTCCCACTAAGGTGTGTATATAACCAATAAATTATGTTTAGGACCAATGATGGCCCAATAAGGTGTGTTTAGTAGGGCAATGAGGGTCGGTTAGAACCAATAAGTCCTAGTAAGGTGTGTATATAACCAATAAGTTGTGTTTAGGACCAATGATGGCCCAATAATGTGTGTTTAGTTGGGACTAATGAGTCCCACTAAGGTGTGTATATAACCAATAAGTTGTGTTTAGGACCAATGATGGCCCTATAAGGTGTGTTTAGTAGGGCAATGAGGGTCGGTTGGGACCAATAAGTCCTAGTAAGGTGTGTCTTATATAACCAATAAGTTGTGTTTAGGACCAATGATGGCCCAATAATGTGTGTTTAAGGGCAATGAGGGTCCGTTGGGACCAATGAGTCCCAATAAAGTGTGTATATAACCAATAAGTTGTGTTTACGACCAATTATGGCCCAATAAGGTGTGTTTAGGGCAATGAGGTGGTTGGGACCAATGAGTCCCACTAATGTGTGTCTTATATAACCAATACGTTGTGTTTAGGACCAATGATGGCACAATAAAGTGGGTTTAGGGACAATGAGGGTTAGTTGGCACCAATGAGTCCTAATAAGGTGTTTATATAACCAATAAGTTGTGTTTACGACCAATTATGGCCCAATATGGTGTGTTTAGTTGGGACTAATGAGTCCCACTAAGGTGTGTATATAACCAATAAGTTATGTTTAGGACCAATGATGGCCCAATAAGGTGTGTTTAGTAGGGCAATGAGGGTTGGTTAGAACCAATAAGTCCTAATAAGGTGTGTATATAACCAATAAGTTGTGTTTAGGACCAATGATGGCCCAATAATGGTGTGTTTAGTTGGGACTAATGAGTCCCACTAAGGTGTGTATATAACCAATAAGTTATGTTTAGGACCAATGATGGCCCAATAAGGTGTGTTTAGTAGGGCAATGAGGGTCGGTTAGGACCAATAAGTCCTAGTAAGGTGTGTCTTATATAACCAATAAGTTGTGTTTAGGACCAATGATGGCCCAATAATGTGTGTTTAAGGGCAATGAGGGTCCGTTGGGACCAATGAGTCCCAATAAAGTGTGTATATAACCAATAAGTTGTGTTTACGACCAATTATGGCCCAATAAGGTGTGTTTAGTTGGGACCAATGAGTCCCACTAATGTGTGCATATAACCAATACGTTGTGTTTAGGACCAATGATGGCACAATAAAGTGGGTTTAGGGACAATGAGGGTTAGTTGGCACCAATGAGTCCTAATAAGGTGTTTATATAACCAATAAGTTGTGTTTACGACCAATTATGGCCCAATATGGTGTGTTTAGTTGGGACTAATGAGTCCCACTAAGGTGTGTATATAACCAATAAATTATGTTTAGGACCAATGATGGCCCAATAAGGTGTGTTTAGTAGGGCAATGAGGGTCGGTTAGAACCAATAAGTCATAGTAAGGTGTGTATATAACCAATAAGTTGTGTTTAGGACCAATGATGGCCCAATAATGTGTGTTTAGTTGGGACTAATGAGTCCCACTAAGGTGTGTATATAACCAATAAGTTGTGTTTAGGACCAATGATGGCCCAATAAGGTGTGTTTAGTAGGGCAATGAGGGTCGGTTGGGACCAATAAGTCCTAGTAAGGTGTGTCTTATATAACCAATAAGTTGTGTTTAGGACCAATGATGGCCCAATAATGTGTGTTTAAGGGCAATGAGGGTCAGTTGGGACCAATGAGTCCCAATAAAGTGTGTATATAACCAATAAGTTGTGTTTACGACCAATTATGGCCCAATAAGGTGTGTTTAGTTGGGACCAATGAGTCCCACTAATGTGTGCATATAACCAATACGTTGTGTTTAGGACCAATGATGGCACAATAAAGTGGGTTTAGGGACAATGAGGGTTAGTTGGCACCAATGAGTCCTAATAAGGTGTTTATATAACCAATAAGTTGTGTTTACGACCAATTATGGCCCAATATGGTGTGTTTAGTTGGGACTAATGAGTCCCACTAAGGTGTGTATATAACCAATAAATTATGTTTAGGACCAATGATGGCCCAATAAGGTGTGTTTAGTAGGGCAATGAGGGTCGGTTAGAACCAATAAGTCATAGTAAGGTGTGTATATAACCAATAAGTTGTGTTTAGGACCAATGATGGCCCAATAATGTGTGTTTAGTTGGGACTAATGAGTCCCACTAAGGTGTGTATATAACCAATAAGTTGTGTTTAGGACCAATGATGGCCCAATGAGGTGTGTTTAGTAGGACATTGAGGGTCGGTTGGGACCAATAAGTCCTAGTAAGGTGTGTCTTATATAACCAATAAGTTGTGTTTAGGACCAATGATGGCCCAATAATGTGTGTTTAAGGGCAATGAGGGTCAGTTGGGACCAATGAGTCCCAATAAAGTGTGTATATAACCAATAAGTTGTGTTTACGACCAATTATGGCCCAATAAGGTGTGTTTAGTTGGGACCAATGAGTCCCACTAATGTGTGCATATAACCAATACGTTGTGTTTAGGACCAATGATGGCACAATAAAGTGGGTTTAGGGACAATGAGGGTTAGTTGGCACCAATGAGTCCTAATAAGGTGTTTATATAACCAATAAGTTGTGTTTACGACCAATTATGGCCCAATATGGTGTGTTTAGTTGGGACTAATGAGTCCCACTAAGGTGTGTATATAACCAATAAATTATGTTTAGGACCAATGATGGCCCAATAAGGTGTGTTTAGTAGGGCAATGAGGGTCGGTTAGGACCAATAAGTCCTAGTAAGGTGTGTATATAACCAATAAGTTGTGTTTAGGACCAATGATGGCCCAATAATGTGTGTTTAGTTGGGACTAATGAGTCCCACTAAGGTGTGTATATAACCAATAAGTTGTGTTTAGGACCAATGATGGCCCAATAAGGTGTGTTTAGTAGGGCAATGAGGGTCGGTTGGGACCAATAAGTCCTAGTAAGGTGTGTCTTATATAACCAATAAGTTGTGTTTAGGACCAATGATGGCCCAATAATGTGTGTTTAAGGGAAATGAGGGTCAGTTGGGACCAATGAGTCCCAATAAAGTGTGTATATAACCAATAAGTTGTGTTTACGACCAATTATGGCCCAATAAGGTGTGTTTAGTTGGGACCAATGAGTCCCACTAATGTGTGCATATAACCAATACGTTGTGTTTAGGACCAATGATGGCACAATAAAGTGGGTTTAGGGACAATGAGGGTTAGTTGGCACCAATGAGTCCTAATAAGGTGTTTATATAACCAATAAGTTGTGTTTACGACCAATTATGGCCCAATATGGTGTGTTTAGTTGGGACTAATGAGTCCCACTAAGGTGTGTATATAACCAATAAGTTATGTTTAGGACCAATGATGGCCCAATAAGGTGTGTTTAGTAGGGCAATGAGGGTCGGTTAGGACCAATAAGTCCTAGTAAGGTGTGTATATAACCAATAAGTTGTGTTTAGGACCAATGATGGCCCAATAATGTGTGTTTAAGGGCAATGAAGGTCCGTTGGGACCAATGAGTCCCAATAAAGTGTGTATATAACCAATAAGTTGTGTTTACGACCAATTATGGCCCAATAAGGTGTGTTTAGTTGGGACCAATGAGTCCCACTAATGTGTGTCTATATAACCAATACGTTGTGTTTAGGACCAATGATGGCACAATAAAGTGGGTTTAGGGACAATGAGGGTTAGTTGGCACCAATGAGTCCTAATAAGGTGTTTATATAACCAATAAGTTGTGTTTACGACCAATTATGGCCCAATATGGTGTGTTTAGTTGGGACTAATGAGTCCCACTAAGGTGTGTATATAACCAATAAGTTATGTTTAGGACCAATGATGGCGCAATAAGGTGTGTTTAGTAGGGCAATGAGGGTCGGTTAGGACCAATAAGTCATAGTAAGGTGTGTATATAACCAATAAGTTGTGTTTAGGAACAATGATGGCCCAATAATGTGTGTTTAGTTGGGACTAATGAGTCCCACTAAGGTGTGTATATAACCAATAAGTTGTGTTTAGGACCAATGATGGCCCAATAATGTGTGTTTAGTTGGGACTAATGAGTCGCACTAAGGTGTGTATATAACCAATAAGTTGTGTTTCGGACCAATGATGGCCCTATAAGGAGTGTTTAGTAGGGCAATGAGGGTCGATTGGGACCAATAAGTCCTAGTAAGGTGTGTCTTATATAACCAATAAGTTGTGTTTAGGACCAATGATGGCCCAATAATGTGTGTTTAAGGGCAATGAGGGTCAGTTGGGACCAATGAGTCCCAATAAAGTGTGTATATAACCAATAAGTTGTGTTTACGACCAATTATGGCCCAATAAGGTGTGTTTAGTTGGGACCAATGAGTCCCACTAATGTGTGCATATAACCAATACGTTGTGTTTAGGACCAATGATGGCACAATAAAGTGGGTTTAGGGACAATGAGGGTTAGTTGGCACCAATGAGTCCTAATAAGGTGTTTATATAACCAATAAGTTGTGTTTACGACCAATTATGGCCCAATATGGTGTGTTTAGTTGGGACTAATGAGTCCCACTAAGGTGTGTATATAACCAATAAGTTATGTTTAGGACCAATGATGGCGCAATAAGGTGTGTTTAGTAGGGCAATGAGGGTCGGTTAGGACCAATAAGTCATAGTAAGGTGTGTATATAACCAATAAGTTGTGTTTAGGACCAATGATGGCCCAATAATGTGTGTTTAGTTGGGACTAATGAGTCCCACTAAGGTGTGTATATAACCAATAAGTTGTGTTTAGGACCAATGATGGCCCAATAAGGTGTGTTTAGTAGGGCAATGAGGGTCGGTTGGGACCAATAAGTCCTAGTAAGGTGTGTCTTATATAACCAATAAGTTGTGTTTAGGACCAATGATGGCCCAATAATGTGTGTTTAAGGGAAATGAGGGTCAGTTGGGACCAATGAGTCCCAATAAAGTGTGTATATAACCAATAAGTTGTGTTTACGACCAATTATGGCCCAATAAGGTGTGTTTAGTTGGGACCAATGAGTCCCACTAATGTGTGCATATAACCAATACGTTGTGTTTAGGACCAATGATGGCACAATAAAGTGGGTTTAGGGACAATGAGGGTTAGTTGGCACCAATGAGTCCTAATAAGGTGTTTATATAACCAATAAGTTGTGTTTACGACCAATTATGGCCCAATATGGTGTGTTTAGTTGGGACTAATGAGTCCCACTAAGGTGTGTATATAACCAATAAGTTATGTTTAGGACCAATGATGGCGCAATAAGGTGTGTTTAGTAGGGCAATGAGGGTCGGTTAGGACCAATAAGTCATAGTAAGGTGTGTATATAACCAATAAGTTGTGTTTAGGAACAATGATGGCCCAATAATGTGTGTTTAGTTGGGACTAATGAGTCCCACTAAGGTTTGTATATAACTAATAAGTTGTGTTTAGGACCAATGATGGCCCAATAATGTGTGTTTAGTTGGGACTAATGAGTCGCACTAAGGTGTGTATATAACCAATAAGTTGTGTTTCGGACCAATGATGGCCCTATAAGGAGTGTTTAGAAGGGCAATGAGGGTCGGTTGGGACCAATAAGTCCTAGTAAGGTGTGTCTTATATAACCAATAAGTTGTGTTTAGGACCAATGATGGCCCAATAATGTGTGTTTAAGGGCAATGAGGGTCAGCTGGGACCAATGAGTCCCAATAAAGTGTGTATATAACCAAAAAGTTGTGTTTACGACCAATTATGGCCCAATAAGGTGTGTTTAGTTGGGACCAATGAGTCCCACTAATGTGTGCATATAACCAATACGTTGTGTTTAGGACCAATGATGGCACAATAAAGTGGGTTTAGGGACAATGAGGGTTAGTTGGCACCAATGAGTCCTAATAAGGTGTTTATATAACCAATAAGTTGTGTTTACGACCAATTATGGCCCAATATGGTGTGTTTAGTTGGGACTAATGAGTCCCACTAAGGTGTGTATATAACCAATAAGTTATGTTTAGGACCAATGATGGCGCAATAAGGTGTGTTTAGTAGGGCAATGAGGGTCGGTTAGGACCAATAAGTCATAGTAAGGTGTGTATATAACCAATAAGTTGTGTTTAGGAACAATGATGGCCCAGTAATGTGTGTTTAGTTGGGACTAATGAGTCCCACTAAGGTGTGTATATAACCAATAAGTTGTGTTTAGGACCAATGATGGCCCAATAATGTGTGTTTAATAGGGTAATGAGGGTCGGTTGGGACCAATATGTCCTAGTAAGGTGTGTCTTATATAACCAATATGTTGTGTTTAGGACCAATGATGGCCCAATAATGTGTGTTTAAGGGAAATGAGGGTCAGTTGGGACCAATGAGTCCCAATAAAGTGTGTATATAACCAATAAGTTGTGTTTACGACCAATTATGGCCCAATAAGGTGTGCTTAGTTGGGACCAATGAGTCCCACTAATGTGTGCATATAACCAATACGTTGTGTTTAGGACCAATGATGGCACAATAAAGTGGGTTTAGGGACAATGAGGGTTAGTTGGCACCAATGAGTCCTAATAAGGTGTTTATATAACCAATAAGTTGTGTTTACGACCAATTATGGCCCAATATGGTGTGTTTAGTTGGGAATAATGAGTCCCACTAAGGTGTGTATATAACCAATAAGTTATGTTTAGGACCAATGATGGCGCAATAAGGTGTGTTTAGTAGGGCAATGAGGGTCGGTTAGGACCAATAAGTCATAGTAAGGTGTGTATATAACCAATAAGTTGTGTTTAGGAACAATGATGGCCCAATAATGTGTGTTTAGTTGGGACTAATGAGTCCCACTAAGGTGTGTATATAACTAATAAGTTGTGTTTAGGACCAATGATGGCCCAATAATGTGTGTTTAGTTGGGACTAATGAGTCGCACTAAGGTGTGTATATAACCAATAAGTTGTGTTTCGGACCAATGATGGCCCTATAAGGAGTGTTTAGAAGGGCAATGAGGGTCGGTTGGGACCAATAAGTCCTAGTAAGGTGTGTCTTATATAACCAATAAGTTGTGTTTAGGACCAATGATGGCCCAATAATGTGTGTTTAAGGGCAATGAGGGTCAGCTGGGACCAATGAGTCCCAATAAAGTGTGTATATAAACAAAAAGTTGTGTTTACGACCAATTATGGCCCAATAAGGTGTGTTTAGTTGGGACCAATGAGTCCCACTAATGTGTGCATATAACCAATACGTTGTGTTTAGGACCAATGATGGCACAATAAAGTGGGTTTAGGGACAATGAGGGTTAGTTGGCACCAATGAGTCCTAATAAGGTGTTTATATAACCAACTAGTGGGGTACCCGCGCATTGCGGCGGACGATAGTTTATAGCATGTTATTTGTTACTTGTTCATGTATTCGGCGGCGACGACAATTTACAACGCAACATTTGTTTCTGTTAGCGCAATATGACTCGACGAAAACCATTTCAAGGTTAAAAAAGCAATGGTTTATACTGAGAACGGTTGACCATATGAGATACATTTAAGAGATACATTTTAAGAGATATGATAGTTTATAGAAAGGTTATTTAAGAGATACATTTTTGTTGACTTTTGACCCGTATGACCTGAGAATGAAGCATGAGCTTCGTATAAGACAATTGTGGTTCCTAACACTACTAATACTATGTTTTTATAGATGAAGTAGGATATCTGTAAAGAAAAAACAAAGAAAATCAATCAAATATGAAATAAAGAAAGTTTTTTACGGTCTTTATGTCCAACTTTTACCATTGAAGAAATTCTTCTCTTAGACCAATGTCCATGGACTCATAGTAAGCGTTCCAAAACCAAAAATGAGCCATTTCAAATCAATGATTCCTCAAGAATATAATAAAAAGGGGTGGTGAAGTTTTTAAGATCAGCAAGCAACTTAAAGAACAAACAACCTCCACATTTTATAAGCGTTCCACCGATATTATAATAAAATGTAAGTCAACTAATTAAACAAACACCACACATGATAATGTTCATGAATAAAAAATGCCACCTTACAATAAACTGTGTTAAAAGAATTTAGAAACAATCAACCTCCACATGAGAACAAAACTGATCTATAAATATACTTATAAAATAAAATAAATATCCCAACACTTTTAAAGTAAAGCTTTGACTTTTAAATTATAAAATAAAATTTTAACTAATCTAGTTTTAACTAACTACATTATGGGAAGTAACATATGCTAATTTGAAATTTTAACAGAAGATATAGAACCTCACAGTTCATCCTTCAGATCATGATTGCTGCTATTCTGAGTTGAATCAGTAAACCTCGATTGTTCTTTTTGCAGCTCTTCGTTCACTCTAGAGATCCTCATTATCTGCAAACTGTAAGCAATTGTCCTCAATTAGGTCAACAGCTTTATCTCACAGTGTTACCACAATGAAAACATAATATCAAGGCAACAAGTTCCAAATGACAGCCTTGAGGTTTGGATGACCAAATGTTTTTCACATGATTGAGGTGCAATTTATTATGTCATTAGATACATACATAGTACATGCCTTTTTCTATTTAAATTTCCACTGTAACATACCTTAAGCAGGTTAGCCAATTTTCCACTATAACATGCCTTTTTCTACTGATTTATGAATTGCAGTAATAAATCCATCTTCTTGGTGTGACTACATTTTTTTTTTGTTTTGAAGTTTATCAAACCAGAGCTGTCATCATAGACAGTTAAATACATGTTGTTTCAGGTAAAGATGGCCTCATTTACTTTCTTTTTTCAGATAACATAAACAAAGACCATGTCAAAGCATGTCCTATGGTTTTACCACTTCATAACACCATATATCAGTAAGGGAGCAACAGAAAGACGAATATTTTCTTTAAAAGTAACTTTACAATTGCCCTTCAATATATACTTTTATGAAGTGAGAATCACGTACCTGCTTGCTATTTCATTTGCAATGTCAGTTTTGGGGTTTATCTCTACCCTTGTAGCTGAGCTTGATTGTAGGTGTGCCGAGGAGAGACAATAGCAAATATGCACAAAAAAACCTATTACAAAAGAGCAAATTATAAAAAGAAAAAACCAGTTGCGATTTCCATCATGAATAGTATTTTTTTTCATTTCAATCAATCTCCTTTGACCCTTTTACTTCCATAAGTAATCACCTGCAAATCCATTAGTAAACCAGTCAGGTTCACGTTCCAATCGATCTAATCACACACACCAAAAAAAGAAAGAACACTCTAAAAATGTGTATCCAAACATCCCCCAAAAAGATTATAATAGTTACCTCAATTTGGACACCAAGATTGATGACAATGGAATAACGCATGGGTGAAAATCGACCCATTCTTCATCCCTTAGGACCTTAGGATATCATCTTCAACTCCTCGGGCGTTCTCATGCTTCATTTATGCTATTTAGACAACTGCATGTATCCAATAATATATTTAACTGAGGGATAAATCTTCAATGGCTACATCACTTTGATAATGATAATATTCACTAAGAGGGTCATCCAAGCCAACACAAAGAAAATAATGACACTGATTTGGAAAAAGAAGCAAAGCTGAAGTTAATAAATAAATAAAAATAGATTAAAGATTAAAGCGGCCCGTTTTACATGACCGAACCACTAAACCGCCAACCCACTAAAACTGAACCGCATAAATCTTAAACGGCTGAACCCCTAACTTGCTTTGGTTTGGGCGGGGCAGTTCAGCACTTCAACATTTATGAACACCCCTAGTCATATATCAGTTATCACTAACATGTAGAAATGGCATCGGAAACATGTTCAAATAAATCAATGACGTATAGAAATAATTATGTGATTAAACCTCAAGTTTTCCATTAGCGTCAAGAAAAGGAGGGAAAATTAGCCAGCCTAGTGGATAAGATACCAACTGCAATATTAGCAGTTTCCTGGATGCCATACTTACATCATCAGAAAGCTTCATGTTTCGCTGGGTCAATTCAGTGCATCTTCATAAGTGTTTAGCATAATTAATAGCAATTAGCCCAGCCTCGATTACAAACTGCACAGACAAATGGAAATCATTACAACATGGTTTCTTTAAGAATTGATTTGAAAATTTATTTAGACATCAGAATTGATATTGAATTTAGAATATATCTAAATGACATCAGATATGCTTCCCGTTCAACGTCTCTTTTTCATTTTGCTTCTGCAGCAGGTTAGCCTCGAGTTGCCTTTACGCATCTTCTACTGCCTTGGCTTCTGCTTGTAGAGCTTTTTCTGGTGAATACATAAAAGTCCATACGAACGCCAAATCGAAAATTGAAAATTTTAATTTATTTATATAAACAACAAATGAAGATAAGGCATCAACAGCTACTGCAAAAATGTGACTACCATCTTCAGATCCTAAGAGCTCCTTCGAAGCATAATCCATACGTGTGACTAATCTTCCCCATTTCTAGCAGACACATCAAAGTTATCTCTATTCTTCTCATTTCTGCTACAAGTTTCACACTCTCACAGGCTTGAATCTAAACATAGAAAGTTAACAAACATAAAAAAACCGGACAAAATTAACTACCCTGCAAACAATGTGTCAGCTAGCTGAAAGTTAATTCAGGTACATCAAAGAGATAAACAAATCGAGGTACATGTTGAACACATACATGACATAAGAAACTAAGAACAAAATTGCAACCGATTAAACATAACGAACGCCAAATCAAAAATGCACAAGAGAAAAGATAATCAAAGATAATACAAACCTTAGAGAAAGGAAGAATTGCGTCTGAAGGTCAAGCCCGGATCCCTAAATCGTTGAGGTCCGTTAATGGTCTGAAGTCGAAAAGCTTGAGCGGCAGCGAGAGCAAACAAGAGCTGATGAGGTCTTTTTTAGCTGATTTCTCCATCATCGTCTGGGTTTTACGAAGAAAGAGAGTGTGTTCTTATGAACCCTATAAATGGGGAGAGCGTCTGGGGTTTCGTCTGCTTTAAAGCTGACCATAATCGGTGAACCTCTCAACAGCGTCCATGAGTCCTTCCTCGACCTCCCTCCCCATAACACGCGGTTGAGTAGAAATCGAACGAATAACATTGACTCTCCTATTTAAGAGTTCCAAATCGACGAATCAACCTGTAAAAAACAGATATAAGAAGTTTGAAATCGGTGAAGCTACATGACTATGTTTTGATAATCTTAGGTACGACTGAAGATGAAAACCTACCGGATCTTGCACGGAAGAGACGAGGTTTGAGAGAGAATACGAAGAGAGGCGGCTGAAATATTCATCAAATGAGAATTAGGGTTTGTAGTCTTTGGTCAAAGAGGTACCGCCCCCTCCACCAGATCCATTTTGAATTAGGAAGCATCTTACCCATCTTACCGTTCAATAAGGAGATGATCGACGTTCAAAAAGAAGAGGGGATGATCCGTGTGATGCTTTTCCAATTTCAGGTATGCATAAGACTGCAAGAAAGAAAGATGGTTTGAAATAGCACAAAATATAGAAAGGGAGGTTGTTCTTCCAGGGCTAAAGGTATCCGATAGAAAGGCTTGACCTAGTTTTAACAAGCTCCTCAAGCTTGTACATAATGCTTCCTTTCTTGTACCTCTTAATTTTCACTTGTACCTTATGCATAAATAATTGTACATCTTAAATTTCAACCACTTTGATACAATATGTATAATAAGATAGTAGAGATATATATATATATAGGAAGGATAAAATGAAAACCTCTTCGAGTTTGGAAAACCGTGAAAACCAAAATGTATCTGGTTTCTTAAAAACGGTTCAACATATCAAACCGATAGGATTCGTGAACCATAAAGACGATCACTTCGCTATCTGGCTCGATTTCTTATTGTTCGTCTCTTACAACGACGTAATAACCGTTACGACAATTATGTAGAACCCGTGACAGAACCTGATTTTTTTAACTGGAGGATCAAGATAACGTGTCAGTTTATATACACAAACATATGTTGGTTACTTTTCCTAACAATCAATTTACTATAAACATAAACACGAGAATGATTGTTACTTTAATTTGTGAAGGATTTAGTAATTAATAAGTTTTTTTATTGAAATGGTAAAATATATTATGAATCATTATTATTACTATCTATATTCCTAACTCTTTTTTATCATTTTGTAGCATTTATATTTTAGTGTCACACCTCCCCCGGCCGCCCCCTACCAGGAGCGTGAAGAGCGGGTGTGAGATTGGTTGTTTGTATCAGTTCTCGCGAAAGCTTCAAATTAAGTCGGAGTACACATCAAAATATAACACACAGACAAATAGTCCACTAACTACATCGTTAAACCGCTGATTTAAATTATGTAAACAGTGATTCTACATGTCTGACTAGGTCCCAGGATAATTCTCGGGATTGTTTGATAACCTCTTATCAGGTCTAGTAAAAGCTGATCACTGACCCAATAAGTGGTCCACTTGTTTGATTCGTCGTATAATAGCTCTGACCGAGTCAGCCCAGCTGACCCATGACTAACAAACGGCATGACCGAGTCAGAGAAATAAATATAAAGGACCGAATCAGAGGCCCCAGTTTTGTCAAACAGTCCCAAGTAAAATATATATAATCTTGGTTTTAAAGTTTTGACCTAAAAGATTACTTCTATATTAATTGTTTAACTTATGTCTATCTTTTAAAACTCTTTTCATTTGGTGCCCCCACTTTATATCTTTAGTGCTCCAAAACCATTAATTATTGGACTAAAAGAACTTGAAAACCAACATTGCTTAGAAGAAACTGAAAGGGGAATGGAATATATGAAGTACTCTTTCAATTAAACTCACAATATCATCTAAAAAATCCATTTATTTAATCAAAGTTAATAAACAATCCAGAATGAAAATGAACATAAAATAGATCTCATAGCTTTTTTAAACCAATGATCTAGAAGTCGAAGACAAATAGCATACATACAACAATAACACCGATACCAACGTCTAAGACATGCGTTCGTGGCTTTATGAACATCGAGATCGCGTTGCTTTTCTTAGTATGATCGTTTTGGCCACCATTTGATGAACCTTTCGCCCTACTCGCCTTTGAGAAAAGTAATGGATATCGCTTCAAGCCTTCTTCTTTGTTAAAGCTATTCCCATTTACACCAATCGCGTTTTTCCCCTCTACACGATTTACATACAGAATACTAAACAAACTCAATCTCAAAAACTTTTATTTGTAAAAAGATTGTTTAAGTAAGAAGTAACAAGGGTTTTTGGAAAGTTACCTTTGGATTCTAGAGCCAAAGTGGGTAGGAATTGAGCACATAGGAGTAAGAAGAAGACAACAAACATTTGGAACTTCATTTCTCTTCTGTTACTAATGAAATAGATGATGGTGGTATGATTGATATCTTATAAATTGATGTCTATATAACTATATATAACTATATATGTGTGTGTATATGTGTGTGTGGGTGTTATAATGTATGAGCACATGAGGATTTGTTCTTTTATGGGAATCCAACAAAGCTAAAAAAAATAAATAAATAAAAGAACAAGAGAATAGTTAACTCCATTTGGTTGCAACATCCAAGTTCATACACATGGCTACCTAAAAGTTTGAAAGAGTGAACACGAAGGAGAAAACCAGAGATCTATTATATAAACATCTTGTAATTATAGATTCTACAAAGAGGGGAGTTTAAGTTCAACCCATCACTCTCTATATAAAATGTAACATGGATGAACTCTAACTTTTTGGATTGGGCTACGTGGTCCTTTCAATTAATGTCACGTGGTAACAATGTTTTAAAAACCGGTTTTTTAGTTGAACCGGAAAACTTTCCGGGGCCGGTTCGATCGGTCGGACCGGTTGGACCGGCCGGTTGAACCGGTTAGGGGATTTATATATATATATACTTTTATAAAAATGTTAATAAATTTATACACCACAACAAAAGTAGTTAAAATACAATGATAATCCACTAAAAAATAATACCAAATAGGTATTTCATAAGAAAATATAAGTTTTAAACTTTAAAATATAATAAAAAATAACAATAAATTAAAAAAAATTATTTTTTTTTAAATATCAGAAAATCGGTTGAACCGGAAAAAACCGGAAAACCGCCCGGTTCAAAACGGTCCGGTTATGTCCAAAAAACCGGTATGATGACCGGTTGGCGGTTGAACCGGTTTTTAAAACATTGCGTGGTAACCACCTAATAAATTTATTTTTTAGCTTTTTTTTATTTAAAGGGAACAGATTCAGCATGCGAGGTGGTGGTGTAATGGCTAGAATCGTGTAAAATAACGTTTAGGTTGTAGGTTTGATACTTTGAGCATTTGACTTCTAATATTAACGTCATTACGCAATTTTTTTACGTTGCCCTTCATTTTTTTGTAGTTTTTTTTTTTGTTGCGTTTTAACAAAACGATTATTTTATATACCACTGTTATGCTCGTGACAACAACCGGTGGCAAAATCTAGTTCTTTCCATCTTGCATTAGTATTTTGATTTTTAACTTATTAATTTATACTCATCCTACAACACATATAAAGGAATAAAGTTGCGTTCATAGTTAGAAAGACGTGTTTTTAAGTACACCATGTGTTTTTTTTTTTCTTTGAATGGACACCATGTGTTTCTTTAATGGAACAAAGTTGTTTTGATTTAAAATAGGGTGCTGCTAATTAAACATCTATATACGCTGCGTATCTAGAAATACGCAGCGTATATAGAACTAATTAATATGTCAGACATTCCATACGCTGCGTTTTAGGACATACGCTGCGTATAGAATGTTTTAGTCAAAACATAATCATGTTGTCAATCTGGATTAGGGTTTCGTAGGTATTATACGCTGCGTATTTGTATATACGCAGCGTATTCATAACCACAATAAATCCTTTTTTCTCTCTTCAACACTTATCATACCAATTCATAACCCGGTCTTCCGGTAGTCTTTTTCAGTCTTTGCTCCCAGCTCACTGTCAATGACGTAGACGTCAACACGCTACGTATTGTATTTTTTTTTAATTTTAGTAATTATTGTTTTTAAGATAAAATTTTAAATAGAATAATAAATTACAAATTGTAAATAGAATAAATTATAAAATTGTAAAAAGACTAATAAATTACAAATTGCAAAACCGCACTGTAGGTAGGTAGTCAACTCCTATTAAAACAAAAACGACAATGGTATTATTGATAACACATTACAAATTCCAAAATACATAAAAACAGTTGAAAGACTCGTCGAAAACCAAACTAGTCTAAACAAACGCATCTTGACCTTTTAGAAAGTCCCAAACCGGAATAATATCAAAGTCTTTTCCGGTTGTTTGACGGTATGCTTGGAGTGCCTCGGCCATCACGTTTTCAGCCTGGTTTTTGACGGCTTCATTGTAGTGAGTGTGGAACGTTGATATTTTTCTGAGCATCTTGTACCACTTTAAGTTACACGCCAGGCTTTCTCGGTATGGGTCACGACCCATTAGAACGTGAGCACTAGAGAAACTTCGCAGGTTCAGGGGGTGCAAGATTAGAGAGTCAGATGTAGTTGACGTGCCGTTTTTGACAGAGATTCAGGCCGGTGAGAGATACGACACGTTTGTACCGGCAGATACTCCTTTCAGGCGTCTTTTCGATACAGCCGGCCTGCCCACGTACCCGTTGTTAGTTCTGGAGTTTTTATGCACTTTTTCTTACAGGCCCCTTGACGGAGATTTTCCACAGGCCGCCCACGATGTCATGGTAGCTGAACCCATTGCGGTTACTTTCTCACTTTTCGGGGTGGAGTATAGGTACACACTACGTGCCTTTGCGGTCTTGTCAGGGTTATACACCGAGGATGAGACACTATCCGAGATATACTATGAGGCCGTAAAGGCCGTTCCCGAGAATGATCTAGAGCAGTGGTGGGATCGCCGATATACCAGTAGGGTCGACTGAGCGCCGAGCTACAGAGATTAGAGACCCCCTTTTTAGATACCTGCATAAACTCATCAGTACCTCCATTACATCACGTGGCTTTAGCAAAGAGCACGTCACGTCGACAGATTTATTTTACTTTTACTGTTTGATGCGTCGTAGGAGTGCCGCCCTAGCCCACAGCCTAGCTATATTTCTGGGGACGCACGATAGTAGGAAGCACGGGAGTGATATTTTTTGCGGGCCATATATCACAAAGATTGCATCGTCGATAGGTGTCCTCCTTGATCACCAGCACGAGATGCCCGCACCACTGCCGGCGAGGAAACTTGGTAGGCCGACCATGAGCAGCATGAAGATAATCAAGAGGTTTGGTACTCGCGGGAATTATTTTTACCGGATGGTGCGGGATGGTGTTGTTTGGGTCCCAGAGGATGCTGGTGGGGCTCCGGCACAGCCACAGCCACGTCAGGATGGAGATCATGGAGTGCAGGGAGTGCAGGGAGTGAACCCCGGGGACGTTGCGCACGAGGTGCAGGCCGTGCGTCATATGTATAGGGCAGTCAGGATGCCTCGGGTTGTGAGGGAGACTTTAGACCGAGTGGTTCAGATTCAGGATCGGATGGCTCAGATTCAGGCATGGCAGTGCCAGATGCTGCTTGGGATGGCAGCCCATTGGGATTACCATGGCTACCCTCCATTTCCACAGGCACCGGCTGTTCAGGGCCACGCTCAGGGCGACGTTCAGGACGAGGCAGAGGACGAGGCAGAGGATGATGATGATGACATGGTTGGGGATGAGGATGAGGAGGACCATTAGCGATGTCTCATTTTATTTTATTTTATTTTTTTAATGAGCATTAGCGATGTATCATTTTTTTTATGGTGATGTACTCATGAATACTACTTTATTTGTTTTTATGTTTTATTGTGATGACGTACTATTTTGTTATGTTCGTTGTGATTGTGATGATGTCGATTGATTGCGTTATCGAATGATTTGTATTATTACCTTTGCATTTCTAAACAACGTTTATATAATCACAATCTTTCAAATAAAGCACAACCCGTCGATCATTATGAACATTCTTAAAATTCACTTCACATTGCAGAATCTCCTACATAGTGGAAAACAGGGAAGGAATTATTAGTTTCAGCTTTTATTCATGCGATTAAGTAGAACTGGGGGTAAATAAATTACCTTCATCATATTCCATGAGTTGTTGCTACTTTGGAGAAGAATCAAGAACCGCCTTATATGCAGGCTTTGACATGGCAGTTGCAGCCAATACTCCAAATGGTTCACCAGCATCGAACAGATTATTTGTCATTGCCCCATACTCAAATTGGATTACTGAGTTCCTACAATCATTTCTCACAATTTCATCATAGCAGATGACCACATCTCTTACCCATGGATGAAATCTTAGAATAAATTCAGAGATGGGATTCTTACATGCCCGAAGATTTTTCTCGAGTTGCATGTCAATTACCTCATTGTAATTAGAGCTCAAGTGATAGGTGCAACTTCTAGTAGTTGGTCTTCTATGCTTCTTATAGCATCCTTTGAAATCACAAAATCCTCCAAACTTATACTAAAGCCTTCACTGCATAAAAATTAAAAAAAACATTGGATGCAGGGTGTTAAAAAGCTTCAGATCTTCTCTCGGGCCTTTGCTAAAAAATAGTATGCTAATCATTTCACTAAAGATGGTCTGCAATGCATCCCTACTATAATCCAACTTTAAGATCTTGCTATCCCTAATCACAAACTTATCACCCAAACAGTCAAACCCACGAGGTAGAGCAGTCTCAAAAAGCTCCAAAGATGTATTGAAGGTTTGGGCAATGGATTGGAGGTAAAAGGTGCCAACTGTGGACTTGGACTTTGTTAAAGAAATAATTACTGAAAAGTGTTAACTATGAAAATTACAATACGCTCTTCAACCAATTCTTTAACAATACACAGCGTATAGGTTGAATATGAAAATTACACTTTGAGTTTCTAGTACGGTGTCATATTAAAATTACTATTTGTTTTTAATTTAAAAAAAATAAATAAACATAACCAAACAAACACAAAACAAAAGAATTTATTCAGTTTACTATACGCTGCGTATTGTCTTATACGCAGCGTTTAGATAAATTCCATTTCAGAGAATGTCAGGTCTGTAAGTTTGTCGGTAAAAAGTCTTATACGCTGCGTATTGTATCATACGCAGCGTATAGGGATGTCCAAATAGACGCTTCGTTAAAATAACGTTCAGTCATGGAGATACACATTTTTTTGAACCCCTATATGTTTTAGGATAAAATCGTTATAATTATATGTTTGCAGGGTTTGAATTCAAACTTTTTTTATTGAAAAACATATCATTTACCACAATAAATCTATAATATCCTCTTAGGGCATGCAATATATTCAAGTGAGTTGAGGAAAAAAGCCAGCCACATAGGCGTCACCATACCATTTTCATCACAGTCACATCAAGATGGGTATTATAGTGAATGAATGTGAGTAATTTCTTTTAAATTGATTTCGTAATTAATTTCAGACATATAACTAAATTTATTAGTTAAAAAGTATAATAAACTGATTACAAATTTACAATATATACAATATATACAAGGCACATTTTAAAAACTGCTTAGGAGACCAAAACATATATGTAATTTAAAAAAAAAAATTTGTTTTCGTTTAAATTTATACTGGGATGTGTAGAAAAGAAATTCAAGACTGTGTATTTAACTTTTCCTTAAATTAATATATACAAATTATTAAAGAAAAAACAGATTTAGTTTTAAATAAAATAAGATGCAAAAAAATTAATAATATAAATAATAAGTTGTCTTGTGTTGATTTGGCTAGAGATAATTGTAATATGTCGCAGGAGAATTCTTCACGTAACTTTCACATCAATAAGAGGTGGTGTTTCACGTAGTGAACCTTTCACACCAGTATCTTACAAGCATTTAGGAACATATATATGATGATACACGTATATGATTTTTATAAAATATTTTAAAAGCCGTACGATTACATTTTTTTTTTGAACAGCATCAATCAGGCGAACCAGGTTTCACGTGTAACCTGCCCCATCGGGCCCACGTCCAAGGTCGTCTCCACAGACCTCCGTGAAACCAGGATACCCCCTCCTGAAACCATATGGCAGAAACCCTCTACCATCTGAAACAACTGGGATAAAACTGCCAACCCTAGAATTCGAACCGACTAACTCACATATTCCCTAAACAAATTCATAAATGTGCACCGGTTTATATTATAATACTCAAACGCCCAATCATTTTTTTAAAAGACACTTAAATCCCTCCTACAAGTTGCTAAAAGCATGTGAAGAGAATATATGCTGACTGTCCTTTTTCTACGAGGCTTGTGTACAATATCGAGTGGTTACAAAAATTGGAATAATTGAGTTTTGTCATTTATGATTTATTACTTAACAAGATAAATATTTGTGAGATTTTGATATGTTAGGCTCTTATTCTTCATTTGGATTTGGATTTCCATTTATAACGTTGTTTAGAGACTTTGAATTTGTTAACGCTGTGTTTGGCGCACCATAAACTAGTTGTTTATAAGTTAGCTTTTGAAAAGCTAGTTGCAGTAGCTGAAAAACTAGTTGCTAGCTGATAAGGTAGCTGCTAGCTAAGGTAGCTGCTAACTGATAAAAAATAACGTTTGGTAAAAACTAGCAAATAAACTTGTTGAAAGATATAAAATGACATAAAAGTACATGTATATAAATAAATTAAAATTTAAAAACAAAATATTAGGGAAGGGTAAAACTGAAAATATTATAAAAGCTAGTTGAAACGGTACTCCAACTAGCTACTCCAACTAGCTTTTCAAAAGTTAGCTTATAAGCTAGCTTTTTAACATTACCAAACGGAGTGTTTTAAAAAAACTAGTATTTGTTAAAAGCCCCGTTTGGTAACGTCAAAAAGCTAGCTGATAAGCTAGCTTATAGCGCGCCAAACACGGCCTAAATAAATACCTTAATTTTCATTTATGAAATGTACTTTTATGTCATTTTATATTTTTCGGCTAGTTTATCAGCTAGTTTTACTCAAACGTTATTTTTTATCAGCTAGCTTATAGTTTATCAGCTAGCAGCTAACTTATCAGCTAGTTTATCAGCTAGCAGCTAGCTTTTCAGTTAGTGCGCCAAATACAATCTAAGTTAAAAAGCGTAAATTGCTGAAACAATGTATTGCCATGTCACCTTATTTTGTTTCAGGAATTTATCATCATATCTTTTTATAATAATTTTTTATCAAACACAACTTTTGTAATGCAATCTGAAAAACAAAATATATGTACCTTGAATTCTATATTAACACAATAACTAACTTGACACAGATTTCATAACGAATAAATCTATATATACATACAATGTCTACTAAAATCACGAACAATAATGAATCTGCTCTGGTGGTTAAGGCAAGTCGATTACTTATATCAGACGGGATTTCGAATAGCATTGACATCGTTTTTTTTAAAACCTCAATGTTTTGCAGATATTCTCAAACTATTGCTAACTCAATCCTTTTTACCTAATAGGCCTCCATGTGTGCCACTTTCTCCAAATCTTTTCTCCAAATCTTTTCTCCTTATCAAACATATGTTTATTCTTTCCAAGCCTTCTTCTTCCTCTGATACGTTTCTCCCTGCACTTTCAGCATCTTCGTTGTCTGAGAGTGGCGAAGCTTGAAATAAAACCATAAAGGGGCAGGGTTTAAAAATTTATCGTGGGGACGATACTCAATACATTCGAGGGGGCGGTACTCAATACATATAATTTTTTTTTACATAAAATCGTGAATAACAGTGCTTCTGGCCAAAAAAATCGCATGGCGGTCGCCCCCTCCGGTCCCTTCAAAGCTTCACCCATAGTCTGACTGTCTCATCTTTCAATGAATATACTGGATATATATATTTTCGAGTGAACAGTCATTGACGCCATGTTTAGTTTCGTATGAATTTTTAGGGTTCTGTAAACGACGAACATGGATTCTACTACTTTTATGTTATTCTTATAAAATATTCGATTTCCATTTCTTTAACATCAGTTCTAGTTCTGTTGTTTAATTTGAAAAAAATAAATTTTGTTTTTCTACTCGATTTCTTCAACTCATCTACCTGTTTATGTTAAGTTATAAATAGATGTATGCTCATATGTATTTTTTTCCCTTACCATAACTGTCGGGCTTTATTGTTACCTACCTTCTTCCTTCATGTGATATGATTTTGTATTGTATTTAGTTATTCCTTTTTTACCTAAGGAATCAGTTTACAGTCAGTCTTATCTTCAGTTATTCATTAAAACTCCACTTTATATTTAGACTTCTGTTTCTGTTAAATAAATAGTAAAAATTCAATCTTCTGATATGTGTTGTTTAGGCATGAATGATGTTCTTATATACATTTTTTAAGCTCTTCTAAGAAACTAAAGTAACAGTAATCTATAGTCATCTAAACTATATACAGCAACTATATTTACTAAAGTAACAGTATCTGCAATAAATTGGGTCAATGGTATTATCATTATTTTCTACTTCATTTTAACATTTGACACTCACATAGACATAGAGGTTAACTTTCATTCAATCCTTTTTTTTCAAGTCTAGGTAAACTTATTAGGTTGTTTTCTGATTTCCTCTTCATTTTCATTTTGTCAGTTGCCTCAGCTTTCAGATTGTGAATTTCTTACTAAGGTGATCCACATTAATATTTTTTCTTTAAGCTCCTCATTATATTTACTGCTCTCTAAATTATTCACAAGAATTCAGCAAACCTTTCTTATTCTTATAAAATAATTGAATCTCTTTTCATAAACATTGTGGTTGTTCTTTGATTTGGAAGATGTTACATTTTTCTTCTTCATTTATTAACCCCCCCCCCCCCCCCCTCTGTAGTCAAGTAGAGTTTTATATGTTATTCTTATCAATGCAACAGATATAATTGCATAAACACAGCGGCATAAAATCATTAATAAATTTGGGTGTTTTTTTAGTGTTATTCCCTGAAATGTCCGATTAGTATTTCATGCTATACTCTGACAATTTAAGATAACTTCACAAACAAAGTTCGTGTACCTCATTTAGGCATATTGTAATTTTACCACGACAGTTCCAAAATAAATTAAATTTAAATGTGTCTGTCTCTTATTTTAATTTATTAGATATTTATTCATCATGAGGTATCATTTGATTGTCAGTTCTACTATTAGTTAGCATTTTAAGAAACTTGATTTAAGCTTTAGGGGCTGTTTGTTTCAATCTTTTTCATTTGGTACTGAATGAATAAGCTGTCTGTATGGTAAAGTAGTGCTGAATCAATAAGGTGTTGAATCATTATGTGCTGTTTGTTTGGACATCTGAATGACTTGTCTGTATGGTAAAAAAAACGCTAACAAATCAGTGTGAGAACCAAAAAGTTTTTTTTTTTGCTTTCATTACCTTATCCCATATTGGTGTGAGAATAAAACACCAAAAGTTTCATTCATTACCTTGTCCCATATTGGTTAGAACAAAAAAGTCTATTTTTTTCCTTTCCTTTAGCTTGTCCCACATTGGTTTGGGAACTAAAACATTGTTAGCTTATATATGAAAACCTACATGACATATTAAGTTCTTATGTTGTGTTTTACTCCGGTATCTAC
Source organism: Deinandra increscens subsp. villosa (assembly GCA_039602395.1). Taxonomy (NCBI): domain Eukaryota; kingdom Viridiplantae; phylum Streptophyta; class Magnoliopsida; order Asterales; family Asteraceae; genus Deinandra; species Deinandra increscens. The sequence continues at coordinate 22,228,734 of JBCNJP010000015.1, forward strand.
CCGCGCGCAGGGGGGGGGGGTGCAAATTTGGTAGATTTGCCTTCCCGTTCGCACGAATGCAGTTCCGAGAAACGGGGGTCGAGCACAAGATCAGTTTTTGTCAAGACGAAACGTTTTTTTTTTCCCAGCCGAACTCGTTCTCCAGCTGCTGCTCACGTCGCGCTCTCCAGCCCACACATCTGTATGGAAAAGCCTCCAAAATGCGGCTGGATCGGACAGACCGGAATCACTTTTTCGGTCAGCTGCTGGGTGCGAACCAAACACACCTTTATCGCTGAAACGTCTTAATCGGTCAGCAACTTTCCCATTAAGACCCAAATAAGCCCAACCAAACAGCCCCTTAATCTGTGGGTGTGGTTACAAATCTTACCATTGTTACTCATATGTACAATTAGAATTTACATTGTAAATGACTCCCAAATTGTCTCTATGTAACTTAAGTTTAAACCCAGGCTATAATTTTTTTTTTCATGTTCGTCTTACTCTTTATATGCAACCTACCTATTTGACCCCAAATTTAATCTACTCTTTATTTGTTCTTCTATATTTCAGGTACATTCTCATATGAAAATCCTAACGACATGTCGCATCTTTGACCACTTCGCCTTCTCATGCATCCAACCGCTTCAGTTTCATTGTCTAATATACACTTAGCTCGGTGTCTGTTTGTGTTCTAAATACTTATTAGCCGTAACCCGTATATGCTATGAAGATATCGATTAAGAGTATCCTACAGTCTGAATTTTAATTTTGGTAACACCATTGTTTCATACAGCCTATGTCAAATGAATATCGACACTCTGTTTATATGTAAATATGCTTTAACTATGTGTCAGCTATGTTGCTACAAATTTGATTAGACCCATAAACCGTAGCAACGCACGGTTGACACCTCGTTATCTCAACAAACTCCAAAGAGTACTAAAAGATACAAAGGAGGCTAAGGTCTATAGGTCACGAAACAGAGAAGGATGACACAAACGATCACACCTCCAACCATGGCAGTCTCCCACGGGAATCATGACGATCATGGATCATAACACACAATCACATCGTATGACACTATATGAATTTTACACTATATGAATTTCGAAAAGACATACATAATTAAAAGTACGACCAAACGGTTACATGTGAATAGTCTTAATAGTTTATGGAAGCGAACTGGAATGAAAATGTTTTCTTAGAAAATGACAGTAAATGAAAATGAAGTCCCAAATGATGCACTCATAACATGATGGATTCCATGATGCGTGCTTGTGAAATGCAGCGGCTTAATTACTTGAGAGATACATGTTTAAAACGGTCAACAAATAATGTTGGTGAGTTCACAGGTTTTTAATAAAAATATAAGAAAAAACAATTGGTAATGAACCCAATAATAAATTTCCATGACATGTGTTGTACATACACAACTAATACTATTAGGGCATATGGTATACATGGTGTTAAAGAGTGGTGTTATTGTGTCACGTGGACGATGACTGGATAACACCATTTGGTGTTGTGATAGGGGTATACATGGTGTGGTGTGGTGTGTGGTGTTATGTTGTTTTTTATTAGTATAAATAAATAAAAAATAAAAAATAAACTATGTGGCAATACTTGATTGGTCATCTACCCAATCCCTACTACCCTTCACGCCATATAAATCTCCATGGAAAAGTTCAACGCCACCCCAAAACGCGAAGGGGTAGGGGCGGAGTTCCACGCCGTTGTCCCCTTCAACACCACCCATAACGCGGGTATACCGTATGACCTTACTCTGAGTCACTGGAACCGACGTTCGATTGAATGAATGCCATCGTGCATCACGTTATTACTCACATGAGCATGTAAATTAGGCTAATAATGTACCCATTTTAGCCTACAACAAAAGTTAGTGCGACTAATGCGGGTAGGGTTTGTTCGTCTGGATAGTCTATCCATCATCACCTCGTTATAATAACGATTACCGGTCCAGGTGTATGGGACTTAATGTGATATGTAAATTGTGTCAAGTAATCGGTATGTATCATTAAAGTAATTGTGTCTAGATGAATATGTAATTGGAGTGCATGTAATTCTCCTACCAAAGAAAAACAATGAAAAAGGGGTCGTGAAACTCACATGAATATGCGTGTGGGAATTGGACATTGGAATGATATGGAATGAAGACATAGCATGTCCTAAAACATTTTTAGACACCTACGGTCTCGGTATGTATGTAGATGTGTAAACGGGTGGTGTAACCTTTCACCCAACGCTACACGAGTTGCATGTGAGTTGTAAAACGTTTGCTGATGTCACGTTGGTGACTTGTATATGAGAACAAAAACATAAATATATTTAAGATATTCATTAATATAAACTAGATTTCATTTGAACAACTTTGTAATATTTGCAATCCTAATGTTTACATTTTGGGTTTCAAGTCAAACGACACTTTGACCCGACTTGACAGTTGACTCTTTTTACGTCGTGTAATGAAATAAAGACATTTTAGGTGTTCTTCCATGACTTAACAAATTATCCAAAGTTTACTGTTTGAATTATTATGTTCCTCGAAAAACATTATTTTACACATTTGACATCGGTTTTAAAAGCCCTTATAGTTTTTGAGTCAGTTGACATTATTTAGCTCAATAAGTTGTGAAAACGCCGTTTAACATCTTTTAGACCAGTTATGGGCCAACTCAGGTTGATTTGACTCACTAAATGTATTTTACTAGATGTTGCGATCCGCGCTTCGCGGCGGATGCTATACGATTATATTTTTTGAAAACCCAGGTTTGATGTCTAGCTTGGTGAGGCGTTAACAACCAAGTAATAAATACAATCAAACGTGGGTAAGTCTATCAATACTAAACCAGAAGTTGCTACGTACACGATGTGTGCATTTATATCATACTAAACCATCACTCTTACAACAAAAATCACCACTGCAAACACAAAAGATAAAATTATAATCCTTGTTGCAAAATCGTTTATACAAAAAAGAAACTAACACCTATCATAAACAACTCTAACTTGTAAGAAAAAGGAATGGTAAAAAAAAAAAAGTTATATCACACTCATTGATTTACCTGAACATTGCATAGCAAACTTGTGATGAAGAGGAGGCTGCAACCTGATAAACAATGTTCGAAAGTTGTACTTATAACCATAAGAAAAGTATTAACACAACTGCAACACAAATATGGAAGGTATAATTATAAGCCTTAGGTCAATATCTAAACTAACATAGTGTAATATCAGAACACTTAAAAGAAAGTAACATGTAAAGAAAAACTAATGGCCGAAAATAAAAGAGACAATAGTAAACAATCTAACTATACATTTAAATCATATAACATACATTAGACGAAGAACCTGGGGCTTGGAAACACCAACGTCGATCTGCACCTAAAATAAGAATCCTAGCAACACAAAATCATAAATTATGTCAGGTAGGTAAAGAAATGCTATTATATTGTATCTTATTCACCTCCATTAATGCTAGATAAAGTACCGACATGCGCGACGGACGAAGGCAGGTAACAAATGATACTATAGGCATCCAAAGACACAACTTCCATAAAAAAAACATAAAAAATGATAACTTAGCAGCGCTGCAACAACTGACCCATTTCTAGCTGATGTCACAACAATGTAAGTAAAAAAAATTAAAGGAACAAACAGCAGGTGTTATTAATTCTTTAAAATACAAACTTTTGAGACAGGAAATGCTTATATGCATGCGAACTCATCCACACAAAAAGCCAATGGCATAAGAAATAAAAGAAAAGTAAGAAATCAGGTGCAAGAAACATGCAACGAACTAAAAAACAACACATGAGACATAAGTAAAGTCAAAGAAACATAATATTGAACAATCAATGAAAACTATGAACCATACGTTACATAATATTGAACTCCCAATAGAAACTTTAATTCATACATAAAGTAAATAAATGAATTGAAATCAGGATGTGTGTAATCGCTAGGGTTTGTTGTAAAACATACATTTTTTGCAGCCCGTCGAAAAATCATAAGATGGTAGCGGTGTTTGTCGGATAAACCCATGCGGCGGTGGCTAGATTGTTAGATTTTATGAATTTAGAGTTACAATTGGAAGGTAGAGACGGATCTTTATAGCCAATCTACAAAATGGTGTGTCGATTCGGAACGACGCAGAAGGCGACAATTGGTATTAACCAAAATTGACCATCGATGTTGGTTTCATTTGGAGAAGGATGCGACGGTCATAGACGGTTACCGTCAATTAGTCCGCCATACATTCTAATAGTTTCCTGTTGTTTTTCCATTCAATTTTCAGAATAGGAGCATCGATTTTGCTAAATTGTTGTTTAGGGTTTTATAAGATTGTTGTTAAATTGAAGCAATCTGATAATAAACTCATAAGTCATACCTAAACAAACCTAAAATCTAATAAACTCATCAAATCAAATAAACTCATAAGTCATAATACCTGAAAATTAAAGCCCGAGACCAGAGAGAGACTGATACGCGTGAGAGGAGAGCGGTGGTGGCTGAGGGAGGACGGAGGCGGTGACGGCGCGGCGCAGAGTGGCGGAAGATGAACAGAACTACAGAAGTGTTATACGGTGATGGTTGTGCCTCTGTGCGATGAAACCCTAATTGAAGAAGAAGACAAATTCAAAAAGGAAAAGGGGATTTTTTGAATTTGGGGGTTAGGGTTTGCTTACAGAGAATTTCACTGTCGAAGAGAAAGAAATGAAGATTTGGCGATGAAGCTTCGTCTGATCGTGATCTCCTTTTCCCTCGATCTTAGTCTCCTTTTCCCTCGATCTCAATCAGTGCGTCTGATCCGTTATCCTTTCGTCTGATGGTCTGGATGGGCTGATAAGAGAAAGGTATGGAGATGAGAGATGGAGGTGAGACATGCTTGGAAGTGAGAGACGGGAGCTTCTTTTCAAGGTTTATGACCCACAAAAGTAAAATACAGAAATGCCCTTTGTTTCTATGCAACATATGACTTGTACACCATGCTTTATGAATATAATAAAGCATTATATTTGATTTCTATGCAACATATGACTTGTACACTTAGCTTTATGAATATAATAATGACATATATTTGATTTATCAGTTGTATTTTGTTTAGGTTTATAAATATATAAAATTGTTTCTAAAAGCCAAAACCTTTATTTTTGGCCCAAAACACCTTTAAAGCCCAATGTATCATTTTTAACTCAAAAACAAATGTAAACCCAAGAGATATTTTTGTTAGCCCTCAAATTAATGTTCAAGCCTAAATAATTATTTAAAGACCCGAAACAATTTTATTAGTTTTTATGAAATGTCTAACATATGTATGTCTGTATGTATGTCTGTATGTATATATATGTTAAGACCGTAAATAAATAAATAAATATATATATATATATATATATATATATATATATATATATATATATATGTCCTTAAATATTCCAAGGCATAAATAATAAAAGTTCTAAAGGTTAGTTAAAGTATTCTAAAGTCTTATGTATTTAACTTTTCTATAGGCCAATAAGTCTTAAAATATTGCATATGCAACTAACCATCATCCTAAATCTTGCTAAGAGAGTCCATGTAACTAATATCATCAAAGTAATAGTTTCTATGGTAATTTTATCATAAAGAAGCTTTAGGTAATTTCTAACAAGTTTCTATGCCAAAATTGATGTTGTAAACCTCCAAATGTTTGTCCAAACTTTTGTATCTGTGATACTCATTAGGATGGTATAACACAATTTATATATGAAATACCATGTAGTTTGTCATGAAAGTTATAATATTTAAGATTGGTAAAAATGTCTAAAATAAAGCCTAAGATGGTTATCATTTAAGGATTCAAGTTTTGTTGTAAAAATTGAGACTTGATAGTGATATCATATCTTATGGAACTTTTATAGCAGATTAGAATGATAAGATTTAAGGTTAGAGGTTAAATGTATAAAGGTAGCCTAAATTCCCAAGTTATTTATGCACAAGAAGGTTGATTATTTTTATTAGGAGCACATTGGAGGAATTGAACAAAAAGCTAAATAAATATATGGTAAAAGAAGAATGATGATGTAAAAACTTACTTAAAAAGAGTGAGTTTGAATCCGAATTCGTATGGACAACTCTGCAAATGTTGACTCTTGGTTCTTCACACTTGAGCTCCAATGCAAAAATTGAGAGAGAGTTAGGTTCTTGTAAAGAACAAAGAGTGCAATTGCACTGTCAATTTATAGGGAGAGGAGGCTGAAAGTCGTCGATTTGAGTAATGAAGGTTTAATGGAAAATGGGTGTGACAATCTGGCTCGTCAGATGGGACCCGAGCATCTAAAACTAATAAAACCGATAAACCAAAAATCATATATATATATATATATATATGTGTAGCCTGTCAATCTAGAGTATTAAAGTATTAGAGAAGTCTAGTATTCTTAAAACATATCCAGCGACGAATTTACAGGAGGGTCAAGAGGGTCCTTTGACCCTCCTGCGAGACAAACTCCCTTCAATGTAACCATATAACTTCAACATTTTTTTTACTTTGACCCTATGAAATTATTGTCGTTGATGGAGAGAAGTTGAGAAGATAAGAGAACAGTGAGAAATTAATGAGTGAAGGTGAAAAGGACAACCTTGCGTTCTTTATAAGAAACCTAATAAAGATAACCTAATGTGATGTGTGAATGAGAAAGTGTGATGAATTGGGCTCTATAAAATTTAAAGGTTACTAAAACCCAATATCTAATTTATACTTACTAATTTTTATTTTCTTTTAAAAATTATAGTGTAAATCGGGAAACCTTAAATCTTCAAGAATTCAAGTGTAATTTTCTGTTTGTTTACTTTTTTAATTCTTTTACTTTATATACACAGATTTTGAATTTTTTCTTGTTATTATTTTTTTTACATTTATTTACCTCTAGTAACATATTTTAATTATCTATACTATTTACAATATTATATTTACAATATTATAATATAAATAAAAATGATAAAGTTAGGTAATAAAAATTTAAGAGTTGTAAGGTTAGTCTTTTAAATAAGAATTAAAACTATCTACTTAATGATCATTTACATTTAATGATGTCATATAAGTAAAATAAATAATAACTCAAATACGTTAAAGTGTCGTTCATATACAAAAATGAGTATTGCCTTACAAATTATCACTATCCTAGCATCGCGCCGGTTTCCAACTAATATAGAGATATCTAAATGAAGTCAACAACTATTCTAGTATTTATAGATTTTGGTAAGAACCTTTTTTCATCCGGATGGTGTAGAAAATGAACTACACGCTATATCATTCCGTTTTAATAAATGTGTGCTAATACATTGTAAAAATTCGTTGACCTATTGTGTGTAAAAATATGTCGGTGCACAGTGTACTTTTGTATAGTGTGTTATCACATGTTTTTTTATTATGCTTTAGCGTGTTTTTATCCACGTGTCAATGTGTAGTTCCCTTTTACACTTTTTAAACGAAAATGTTTTGTACGCTAACCTACCCAGTGAAATGTTTACACTAACCTACCCAATGAATTGTTTAAAAGTAATTAACATATCATTGTAAACGTAAAAGGAAAGTTTATTTGGACCCTTCGTTAAATAAGTTCTGGTTCCGCCACTGAACACATCACAAACATCACACACAAGCTTGAGTCTCGAAACATTGGTGATTAACTGAAAACCGATTCGTGTCTCAACTTATGTGTGAAACTATTACGTGAATTTAATTGTGTCATCATAAAATGATATATGTCACGTTTATACTTGATTTGAGTGTATTCAATGTGATAGAAATGTTGGTGAATGAATAACGTGTGAAACCGTAGAAAACCATGAGAAACAATGCGAAAAACAGAAAAAATGGGTTGCGGTCAACAAAAGTGAACAGGCGGAGCTGACCCACCCACCGTGCAGACCATCTAAAGATCCTAAGGGGAGGCGGTATGATGAAGGTTACCGCGTCGCGGTTCCAAGGGAGCCGGGCGGCTCCTGCTGGCAACCATACCGCCTGAGGCGGTTCTCCTCCACGGCTCGCAATTCTCGGTTTTGGGCGGTTCCTCCAAGCCAGGTTGAGCCGGCCAAAATTATCCGTTACTTTTTTCTTTTTTTGACCGTTGAGCCCCCCAACGGCTCTTTACCTTTTTTTTTCTTCTAATTTCACTATATATACACACCCAAATATTTTATAAAACACACATCATACTTCCATTTCATCTCCAAATCTCTTTACCAAAAAATTTATAAAATGAGTCTTTACGATGAGGGAATTTTTCCACCACCCGAAATTCCGACTTCGTCGTCAAGCAGCTCCGAAGGTTCGTACGAGGACGCGATGCAGTATTTTAACTTATGTCTTAGCGTCATCGAACAAGAAGAACAAGAAGAAGAAGAGGTTTCCGCTCCTAAACGGAGGAGACGTATTTACCGTGATCGTGAAAACGGTCACCAACGATTGGTGGAGCTTTAGTTCGCCGAAAATCCCCGTTACCACGAGTGGATTTTGAAAGACCGATTCCGTATGTCTAAACGGCTATTTCTGAAGATTGTTGACGACATCACAAACAACTTTCCGTGGTTCACACCCCGTTTGGACGCGGAGAAGAGAGAAAGTTTCACGCCTTTACAAAAGTGCACAGTGGCTATTCGTCAACTCGCATACGGTAACGTTCCTGACGAATATGAAGATTCTTTAGATTTTTCTGAAAGAACTGCACGTGAATGCCTACACTATTTTTGTGATGCCGTAATTAAGCTTTACAAAGATGAATTTTTGCGTGCACCTACTAGCCACGATATCACTCTTTTATATAATGCCCATTTAGAAAAGCATGGTATTCCGGGTATGATAGGTAGTATCGATTGTACTCATTGGGAGTGGAGAAATTGTCCTAGAAAGTATAGGGCACAATATCATCGTGGTGATCATAAAAAACCGACAATTTCACTCGAGGCGGTTGCGTCCCAAGATATGTGGTTTGGGCATGCGTTCTTTGGTGTTGCAGGTTCAAACAACGACATTAACGTGCTTAATCAGTCACCTTTGTTCAACAATGAGATGCATGGAGTTGCACCTAGAATGCCATTTGTTTGCAACGGTCGAGAGTACAAACGTGGGTATTACCTTGCGGATGGCATATATCCCCCATGGTCGGTCTTTGTGAAGGCATTTCCACATCCTTATGAGATTAAAGAGAAGAAGATACAAGAGGGGGCTAGAAAAGACGTGGAAAGAGCGTTTGGTCGGTTAAAGGAAAAGTGGGCGATAGTTGATCGGAAGGGTCGTCCAATGAAGAAATCGCTAATGGAGAACATTATGTACGCTATCATCATCTACACAACATGACTCTCAAAGACGATGGACTTGCTATATCACCGGTCCACATTCGAGATCCGCCAGTTAACCGGGTTTTCGACCCGAATGTCATATTCGAATTGCGAGATAGTGAGACGCATTTTAAACTCAGATTCGATATCACCGAGCACATCCAAAACACCATGGAAGTGTTTTTAACCGAGGAGGAGGTGAACGCAAATCCTCAATCCTAGATTTGTATTTTTTTTTAATAAAAGTTGTAATTTTTTTTTGTTTTTTAATGAATGTTGTTAAAGTTGTAATTTTATTTTTGTTTTAATGAATATTGTTTACTTTTATTATTGATTATTTATTAAAAGTGTTTTATATAAAAAAAATTCGCATGGCTTCAAGAAGCCACACCACAACCATACCATGTGGTGTGGCTTCAAATGGCTTCATTTTCCCTCTATTTGAGTTGGCATGCTCCTATTGGTTGGTGGGCATGGCTTCTTGAAGCCTTGTGACAACCATACCCCCTCCCCTAATGGTATCCCTGCGGTCCGCATCTTTTTCCAGTCAGGCGAAACCCTAATTTTCTAGCTATAAAAACGTAATTAGCCACCAGCATTCCATTCTTACAGCCCTATAACGCCCCCATCAGCACCTACATACTGTCCAAATCATTCTTGGCTTCAAATCTCAAGTTTTTGGTGTTAAATCAAGAAACCGAGCTCTTCTTCATCGCCGATCGTTCCATATTATTGGCATGTTCATATCTTTGATTTTCTTCTTAAAAAGTCATCAAGCTTGCACCTTTATGATAGATCTAGGTTGCTATGATGTTGATATGATGATTTCATGCATAGATCTAGAGTTATATTTGAAAATAAGTGGATTTTATGATAAAAATGTTGATTTTTATGATGATAATGATGATCCATGATCTAAGGTTTGTAAGCTTGCATGAGAATAAAGATGAGATTTTTATGTGTGATTCATGTCATAGATGTTCGATAATGCTAGATCTAGGGTTAATATGAAACAAAGTTGCTAACATTATGTGAAATATTTGATAAAAAAACCGATTTCTTACGTTCATGCATGATAGATCCAGGGTAAAGGTGGTTGATTGATGTTCATCTATGATAAAGTAGCATGATCCAGGTTATGGGGTGCATGACGGATGATAAAGTTGTAATCTTGGTGTTTGGTTGCATGAAAAATAATATATTTACATATATATATATATATATATATATATATATATATATATATATATAGGGGAAGGATCAAATAAAAACAAGATATTATTGCGAAAACAAGAAAACAAATATTAAAACCTTTATAACTTACTCATACGATAATATTTTTTAAAAAAATTTGCACCAAAAGTCTTAAAATTATGTCACCTTTAATTCTGGGAAAAAAATTAAAAATATAAAATTTCGTGATTTTTTTTATTATTGCACATGTGCAATAATACGTATTAATTATATTACACATGTGCAATATTAACAAAAAAACGTTAATTTTTTTTTAATTTTTTCCAGAATTAAAGATAACAGAATTATAAGATCTATGGTACAATTTTTTATCAAAAAATATTAACGTATGAAAAAGTTATAGATGTTTTAATATTATTGCACATGTGCAATAATAAATTTTTATTGCACATGTGCAATAATAAAAAAATAAAAAAAACGTTGATTTTTTTTTTAATTTTCTCTAGAATTAAAGATAACAGAATTATAAGATTTATGGTGCAATTTTTTATAAAAAATTTAAACATATGAAAAAAGTTATAAAGGTTTTAATATTATTGCATATGTGCAATAATAATAATAATAATAATAATTATTGCACCTGTGCAATAATAATTTTAAAAAAAAATTGATTATTTTTAAAATTTTTTCCCATAACTAAAGATAACATAATTTTAAGGATTTTGGTGCAAAATTTTTATAAAAATATTAACGTATAAAAAAGTTATAGAGGTTTTAATATTTGTTTTCGTGTTTTCGCAATAAAAGTTGTTTTCACATGATCCTTACCCATATATATATATATATATATATATATATATATATATATATATATATATATATATATATCGAACGAAACATGATCGTAGGTTGACATAGCGTGCATGCATGCTATTGAGAACACTTGATATGACTTGAAATAGGCTAAATGTGAATTCATGTGGCTTAACATGTGATAAAAATGTGGTTCTGACGTGAACTTAGCTTATACGCGATAAGTATATATTCACCTAAAATTTTTATTTATGTAACGCATGCGTGTGATCCAATGATTGCTTGGTTACTTGTTTACATGCTTTAGGTCAAATTAATTATATGTACAAATCCTAAGTCTCCTACCTTGGTGGGAATGGCAAGATTTTGTAAAATGACCTTGTCGATCTTACATCGTGTACGCGAGATAATTTATAATAAATTATGACTTGTCAATATTTATTGCTACATGACATGTTATGTGATATACGTGTTAGGATAAATATTGAAAACCTAAACTGATCACCAATGTGTTATCGAGTCAACTTGTCAATTGTCCGCGTATATCGGGACGATCGGTCAACACCGCCAAACACTTACACGGTTATGTGTCTTAGGTGAAGTCTAGTGGATTCACCATCTTTTACATCTTTGGCTATTTGGTATACCTTTACGCACTCGAGGTGAGTTTACAACCCATATTTTTAACTTGTTTTGCTTTAGGGGGAGAAGACATGCGGTAAACATTTCTTTTTGGTATAAAGTTTCACTGATTATATACCATGTTGTAAACAATAGTGAGATTCATTTTGCCAGTACATAAAAGTCCTTCTACACTGTACCATGAATATCGGGGATAACAGGGATATATGAGGCAGATCTATTGAGTCTGACAAGCCATGCCCCGCTATTCGCTCGAGCCCCACTTTCCTTAGAGGAGTGGAGACATGTATTATATTATCCTAATAATTTTTTCATGCTCGGCAAAGTCATGAGGAGAAGGCAGTGCTACAGTTAGTATTGGGGACTGAAAAAGTGTTTTGGGATCGATTCTAGGTCAATACAAGATTGAGACAGAAGTTTTGGCATTAATCGTGTTGAATGATTACATTAACCGATGGAGTATATGTGACAACCGGCAATTTCCCAGGTTAACCCCGTTAATAACTTGTGTTATATTTCGATAACGTCCGTTACCTCAGTTAACTAGAATAGTCGCACGAACGTTGCACATGAGTCTAGACGTCGGTTAACTTACTTGGATAAATATAATTTATAATTTTATGTAAATTATATTTATGAATTCATGGAAACGTTTTGTCATTTTATGTGGCAATTATATTTATTATTTTTACGTGGTATATATGTATATATATACGCACGTCGTTTTATGATGTTATGTGACGATGTGTTGCGCAATAATACGAAACGTTTTCATAATTCTATATGAATTTAAAAACATTAGTTATGGGATTATAACTATGATTTTATGTGAAATGTATATAGGTTATACTTTTATAAATTTTGTCCGTTAAATATGTTCTGGCATACACTCGAGTATTCACCGTTAAGTTATCTTCGTTAGCTTTTAAACCAAATTCTAAACTTGGAGGATTAACCTTGCCATTTCTGAAACTTGGTAGCTCATGTTGTAAGTGCACAAGGGCCTTTCTTGCCAACATGGCAAACTCAATTTCAAGGTTTAATGAAACTGTTGTTTCTGCATCGTTTCTTTTCCCGTAACCGAGCTCGTGAATGCTCACTTCAATCAATCCGATCAGTTACGGGCGTTCAAAGGTCCTTCTCAATTCAAATCATCATTTAGGGTCTCAATCATTGTTCACAAACAAAGAAAAGGAATCAAAACTCTCTCGAGCTCTCTCTCCCTTTTTCTCTCGTTTTTTAGTTTTTCCGGTGAACTCGAATTTCCGGCCAAAATACCCACCGAATCAACACCATTTAACACCCTTTGAGATCCTCTTTCGTCACTGAGCAACCAGGAGAAGTCAGATTCGAGTTTCGTTACGGTGCTCAGTGTTCGCGTTCAAGATACGGGTTGTATTTCGGCTTCAGAAACTCACATTTTCCCGTATTCGATTCAAGGTGCTCGGTAGTTACGCAAGACTCGGAGTCTTACTAAATTGTAGCAGTGCACCCTAAGGTGAGTTTCACAACCTTTACGTTACGTCCGGTTTTGGACGATAACACACGCAAACACGTTACACCCGGGTCAGGGTGATAACACGACAACGTTTATGTATGATTAAAGTAGAAATCCAACATATATCACATGTTCACGTAAAATGCTTATCTTTGAAAGTCCTTACTTATCGAACCGTTAATAGTTTATAGCGAGGGGATATTGGGTAGTACTACTGGGGTCTGACAAACCCCACTCAGCGGGCACGAGATGCACCACCCGACTGGCGGTCGGACTGAGGACAATGTCAGCCTAAACTTACCGTGATCGAGTAGACACGGGGAAGGCAAACCACGTAAGGAATTATTCCTACAACTTATTGGTCAGCTTCGGTTGCGAACGTTTTAGTGACATGAACTTAGGCTCGCTACCTACGATATGGATTGTACTGTTAATATACATGCTTATATACGAATAAAAACTGTTGTATTCGTACTGCATAACTATACTAGTTATACTTATGTGCTTATGTGAACTCACCAACATTGGTTGACACTTGCTCTTATGCATGCTTTGCAGGACGATAGGAGAATCTGATTTTTGGGCACGTACGTTGGCTAAAACCTTTTATTTTGGGAATTGGTTTTCAAAAATCTTTTCAACTTGAACTGGTATTTACTTATCGGGCGCTTGCTTGCGCAACTTGACTTTTATGAGCTTCCGCTAAACTTTAACTCTGGTTTGATATTTCCCGTTTGGAAATATATTTACAATTTGAACCCTTAACTTGTGTTTGATGTAACTAATGACTCGGGTCCTGGTCTGGTTCACACCCCACACGGTAAAACTCCGTTAGTGGAAATTGGGGGTGTGACAGATTGGTATCAGAGCCCTTGGTTGCAGAGAACTAGAATTTTCAAAAATTCTAAACTGTAACTGTTTTTGAACATTAGTTACAACAATTCCCAAAAGCATTTTCATTTCCGCGTGCCAAAAATCGATTGCTCACATTAGGTTGTTTTTCTTTTGTTTGTGTCTGTCTGGATTTTGACAGTATGGCACCACACGATAACACGAGGGGTAAGGGAAAGAAAATTACCAACGAACAGTCATGATCCTCCAACCAACAAGGCCGCGAGCCTGAGCAGCCTAGGTACACGATAATGGACTTCCTTCGGGATCAGCACATACGTCCTGATAGGAGCGCACCAGACGATTACAGCTGGCTGAATCCGGCAACATAGCGGTTGCTTGACATGTATCATGTGCCGGGCAGAGTTGACCTACCATTTGATTTGAAGCGGGTCATTGCGGGACTGATAGCCGCCTATGACAATACTCTTGGAGAAACCAGACAAAATTCCATCAGCAATCGCACACGCGATAGAGAAATTGAGCGATTGCGGGCCGATCAAAGGGAACATGATACCTACCACTAGAACTTGTTCCAGGGGGTAATGGGTATCCGTCATAGGGTCACCGAGCTTGAGTCGCGACCCAATCCAGCAGGTTTGGAGCATGAACTGCATCTAGCACAACATCAGATTGTTGAACTCCAACATTCCAACGCAGCGCTTCACCACTCCAACGCGACACTTGCGGCGCAGGTCGCCACCCTCCAAGTGCAAATGGCAGCCCTGCAAGTTCAAGGTGCTCCTGTTCAAGAAGAAGAGGAGGAACCCTTCGAGGAAGAACCTTTTGAGGAGGATCCTCAAGAGGACATGGAGGAAGAACCAGATGTTATTGATCCTTGATCTAATCTGTCTTCTTTTCTTTCATTTTGTTACTTCGAATAAAATTGACTGGGTGTTCATTTTATTTTGAATGTTTCAAATACTGAGATACATCATGGTTGGATTTTGTAACACCCCGAGTTCGTAATGGAATTAAAATATAATTTAATTATATTTTCCCTCGAAATGTTTAATTAGGTGGAAGTAGTATTTAAAGAAATACTACATTAAACTTTTGTGATAAATGTTTTGAAAGAAAGCGTTGATATATATATATATATATATATATATATATATATATATATATATACATATATATTAGTGTGGTTGGAGGTTTCCTAACTTATAAAAGCTAGGGGACTAAAGTTGTCATGCAAGAAACACATTAAGTTTAGCCTCAATCTTAGTAGGGTGTAAACTATAGGGGCTAAATATGACAAAATAGAATAAAAAAAATAGAAAAGGGGGGAGAGGCAGAATACGTCGACAACGAGGCTGGGAAGAGGGGTGTCGACCCCTGACTCGTTTTTCGCAGATTGGAGGTTGAAGAGGAGGCTAATCAAGCCTTGTTGTCGCGAGTTTAGGAGGATTTCGGCTTTCTACCATCGTTTCCATCTGACTTCGAAGGATTCTTGGTAAGTAAGCTTCATATTCATGTGATAAAAGCCATGGTTAGGGCTTCATATAAATTCGTTTTGTGACCTACGAATTGGGGGTTTTCTTACCCGAAATTAGGGTGATAAACTCTAGAAATTACTTGTGATTTTGATCGAATATTGTTAGATGTGGATGATGAATTGCATGTTAAGGTTGGAATTAGGGTTCATATTATTTATGAACATAACCTGCGAATTAGAAGCTTGAATGCTCAATTTTTAAGGTTATGAACTTTATTTCGTTGTGCTAGCTTACTTAGGTTTATTTTTCAAGAAGTAGTATCTTGCATGATAAGATTTAAATCTAGATCTATATGATGTAAGGTATGAATATGTGAATTCAAGTTAGATTAAGGGTAAATCACCTAAAAACCTTGTGGAAATAGTTTTATAAATGGTATCCACCATTTGGTGAAGTATGATATCAATTGTATGATTTGGTTTTATCGTGAATCACATGAATACCAATGTCGAACTTGTTATGCAGAAATTGATGACGAAACTTGTTAAATTTCATTCTATTAATAAGAATGGAGTAAACGATGCATAGTATATGATTTTAAAATACATGGTGAGAAATAATGGGACATTATGTCCAAAAGTGGAGTATGTTGCTAAAATGTTGTATGGTCATGAACATGTATCTAGTTGAACCGTGAGTCACTAGAATTATCATGTAAATTGGAATTTTGTGGTTAAGCAATACTTGATAAATTATAACCTTGTATTCATATGGTTGAAAAGGAAAGTGATGAAAGTGGAGTTCATGGCATGTTATGTGACTTTTAGAAGTAAATAAATTGACATGGTTGTGTGATGAATTACTATGTATGTATGATTATTGCCGAATGATCATGGTTGAGGAAAACCTTGATTTTAAGAGGTTGGATAATTAATATCTTGAATTATGTGCGTTGGAAGTTATATGCTAACTTTCAAATGTACAAGTTGAATTCAGGTAAAGCAAGGTTTGTGGAGTGCAGGGTAGCTGTATGTTTGGGTGTTTAACCTGCATGAGGATCTATTAAAGGGCTGGCTCACGGAGTCAAAGATTAGGGTTCTACAGGTCAAGGCCATAAGATCACATGAGCCAAAGGTGAGTAACCTAACTTGTACTTTAGAGTATGACGTATGGCAGGTTTATCCTGACTCAAGTATAGTTCTTATCCCCTTATTCATGATGTAGGTTGTTGAAAAATCTAAATAGTTGAGTTGAATTATCATAGGAGAATGCAAGATTAAAGATGAGAAAGTATGAGATAAAAATCGAAACGTTGGGTATGATGTATGGTTATGTCCATAAGCTAATCAAAGGGGGGGGGGGGGGGATGGGCTCTTGGGAGCTAAAAGACTTACCATGAAATAGTAGTATTGGTTGGGTAAGTTGGTGATATGTGGGTTAATACCTATGGGATGGTTCGCTCCTAATAGATATTATAAATTACTAACGAGGTGATAGAGTTGTAAAGCAAGATTGGATAGTGTTATTCTAAAAGTGGTGATATGGGTGAAAACATTCTTTCCTTGTTAAAACCAATTACGAGATTAAGTAGTCATGGTAACTGTATGATATGCTTGTGTGTAGATGGTAGCTATGAGTTACCAGCTCCTGAACGCATTGTAGTAATTCTTAGTAAGAAAATGAGTTTGGTGATTCATCTGGCATGGTAGCATACGCACGGGTGTGTGTAGGCTACCAATGTTGAATATAATTCGGTTATATCTTGTGGTACTTTTAATGTGATGATGAGCAGGACATGGAAATCATTCCTTATTTTTCTACTAAGTGGTATGTGACTTGGAGGAGGTAACCTGAGGTATTTCGATGCCTTATTGCTTCTATTTCTAGTTGTTGGAATTATCCTAAACAAGTGACTTAAGTAAGTTGGTATTACTTGAGAAGTATGATATGTTTATGAGTTACACTTTGTTAAATGTGTAACTAGTGTAACTAATGTAACATTGTGTGGTGTGTTCCCTGTAGCTTAAACATGATTTCAAGTGGATGTACATAGTAAACCAGTGGTGATCCTTAATGGGTCAAAACCATATTTGGATATGCTAACCATTATACATGGTGTTGTTATTATTGGTATTGAACAGGTGGATCATATGTTAGACGAGTGGTGTGAAGGAACTACGGATATCTATTAATCCTTGTGTGTTGAATTTGCCAGGCACTCTGAATGATGGCATGGGATGAGACATAGCATTGTCATGTTCTGTGGCATGAATATATGTGTTAATGATTTAATTTTTGGGTTCTCGCTTAGCTTGGCTAACTTATCTGGTGTGAACCATGTAGGTAATGAATGTGATGACCTGGACGTGATGCGGCCAAGCCTCATGAGTCTTGGTGATGAATTGGAACGGGGTAAAATAAATGGAATATGTTACAATTTAAAGATTGGTGGGTCGAGGCTCGTGGAATCAAGTCTTAGGAACGGGTCAACAAGGTGGAGTTTAAAGTCGCACATTGATCATGTGGACTTTTAATGGGTCATGTTAACCCTTTTGGTTGTGTTTTGGAGTTAAGCTCCATAAGTTGCTTGGTTGTTCGATTTCGTGATTACTTGGTCATTTTTGGTCATTAGTGTTGAAATTATGTTATGTTGATAAAACAGGCTGACCTTCGTAAGGATCATTGAACTTACGAATAGGTCATGTCGAAATTTTGATTGAAAGTTTCAGTTAAAGAGTATCTAGACCGATGGACTTTATTATATTTATGTTTCGTACTTTAAACCTTGTTGGGAAACAAATAGAAAAAAAAATGGGTCTATCTTCCGCAAAAGTCGTAATAATCTGAATAATGGGTAACGGGCGTTACAAGTTGGAATCAGAGCCGTAGGTTGAGGGATTTGGATGCCGGGGGGTATTCAAACTCAACCTTAGTGCTCTTGATGGGAAGTGAAAGTTGACCCGGGACTTGATCGCGAAGCCGAAGACACAAGGTTAGTATAAATATGTGAATGGATATTTTTCAGCTTGTTGTTATATCAACTCATAATCATACATTGTGCTAATGTGCCAAGGTATGTAGGGTGATTTGTCTAAAGAGCGATAAGATTGTGTATAGTTGATATAATGAGTGGAAAATTTATTTTTATGTAGAATGATTGAACATGTAAAGTAAGTGAACATGTTCTACTAGTGTGGTTGAATTCTTATAATGACAGGATAGTGGAGACAGTAGATGGTTGGAAATAAAGCAGCCATCGGAGGGTATCATCACAGTGGGTGACTCCTTGGCTACAAATGATGTGAAATGTATGATTAGCCGATAGTAAGAGTCACTAGGTGGGGTGACCATTCGGCTAACACAGGCTGATCACCTCCTAGGAATACCATGGATTGATCATCCGTAAAGGGGGCCGGGAGTCACATGTTGTTGTGACCCTGGTAGTGGGGTTGTATTCTAGGAGTTACATGGTGTTGTAACCCTGGTGGTGGAAAAAAAAATATCGTGGAAAAAAAAAAGTGATGCAAATAGATGTGGATAAGAAGATATTGATCTTCAAAGCTCGAAACGATGCTCCCAAACTTTATGGAGGGGGTTGTTCTTAAAGATTCAAAGTGGTGAAATCAGACACAACAAGTAAGTATATCCTATTATTTATCATTTATTCCTCGGTTATGTGTTTATGTCATGATGGAATACAATATGTGGGTAGTTGATGAGATAGTTGTAAATTTAAGGCTAACCCTTAAAATGTGAATAAGATGTTGAAAATGACAATATGAATATGTTGAACCACGTAATGATCATGAACACCTACGGGTGTAAGTAGATGAAATGATCTTAAGGATCATGAACACCCTAAGAGTGACAGTGGCGATGTATGATCTAGGATCATAAGAACTATTTTTTTTATAAGTGTGGATGAAAGATGAAATTATAAATAATAATGTTTTAGAATTATAAGTGGAAGTAATTCAATTGGATCACCCTCGGGAGTGAACACCAACTGATCATAATGAGTTGGAATTTGATAAATATGTTGTAATTATTGAATTAGTGGTAACTTGAAGATTAAATGCAACATTCAAGAGTGTTCAACTTTGTTACAATGTGTGTGTATCACCATCATGTGATATACAAAAGATGTAGAATGACCCGTTTGGGTAAGGTGTGTGTGTATCACCAATGTGTGATATGCACAAGATGTAGAATGACCCGTTTGGGTAAAAAGAGATTGTATCACCAATATGTGAT
Source organism: Deinandra increscens subsp. villosa (assembly GCA_039602395.1). NCBI lineage: Eukaryota > Viridiplantae > Streptophyta > Magnoliopsida > Asterales > Asteraceae > Deinandra > Deinandra increscens. Next base: position 22,248,786 of record JBCNJP010000015.1, read on the forward strand.
ATGATAAAGATGTAGAATGACCCGTTTGGGTAAGGTGTGTGTGTATCACCAATGTGTGATATGCACAAGATGTAGAATGACCCGTTTGGGTAAAAAAGAGATTGTATCACCAATATGTGATATGATAAAGATGTAAAATGACCCGTTTGGGTAAGGTGTGTGTGTGTGTGTGTGTCACCAATGTGTGATATGCACAAGATGTAGAATGACCCGTTTGGGTAAAGCAGTATGTGTATTACCAATGTGTGATATGCAAAAGATGTAGAATGACCCGTTTGGGGTAAAGTGTGTGTGTATCACCAATGTGCGTTATGCAAAATATGTAAAATGAACCGTTGGGTAAAGCAGTATGTGTATTACCAATGCGTGATATGCAAAAGATGTAGAATGACTCGTTGGGGTAAAGTGTGTGTGTATCACCAATTTGTGTATGCAAAGATTTAAAATGAACCGTTTGGGTAAAGAAGTATGTGTATCGCGAATGTGTGTAATGCAGAAGATGTAAAATGAATAGTTGGATTAAGGTTGATATAGTAAAGCGTTTTTGAGTAAAGTGTATTTTATGACCCGTTTGGGTAAAATGGATAAAGTATGAAAGTGTTATGTATGGTATGTTTTATGACCGTTCGGTAAGATGGTTAAACTAAAGTGTGTTTATGTAAAGTATGTTTAACAACCCGTTTGGGGTAAGTTGGAGAGGGAGTGACTTTGGGTAAAGGCAAAGTTGAATGTTTGCAAATTCTATTTTGTGTTAACAAAGTAGAATAAGTATGTTGAAAATGGAAATGTTGGAAAGTTCTATTTGAGTTAACAAGATAGAATAAGTAGGTTAAATGTTGAAATGTGGAGAGATCTATTTTCTGTTAACAAAGTAGAGTCAAACTGTGGAGGTGATTACAAATGTGTAATTAGCCTAACGTGAACGTTTCAGTTTATAATGGCTAATAAACTTATGATTGGAGCCTTACTTATGGTATTAGACTTTAAGAGGTGGATTCTAATCACAATGGCGTATCTGATCTCCTAGTGGATCATATTCCAAAGGTATGGTGATTACCTTATAGTTACTTTATGTTGTGAAATTAAATCATGTTGGTGGATTGTGGTTTGGTTTCGGGGACGAAACCTTTTTAAGGGGGGTAGATTTGTAACACACCGAGTTCGTAATGGAATTAAAATATAATTTAATTATATTTTCCCTCGAAATGTTTAATTAGGTGGAAGTAGTATTTAAAGAAATACTACATTAAACTTTTGTGATAAATGTTTTGAAAGAAAGCGTTGATATATATATATATATACATATATATTAGTGTGGTTGGAGGTTTCCTAACTTATAAAAGCTAGGGGACTAAAGTTGTCATGCAAGAAACACATTAAGTTTAGCCTCAATCTTAGTAGGGTGTAAACTATAGGGGCTAAATGTGACAAAATAGAATAAAAAAAATAGAAAAGGGGGGAGAGGCAGAATACGTCGACAACGAGGCTGGGAAGAGGGGTGTCGACCCCTGACTCGTTTTTCGCAGATTGGAGGTTGAAGAGGAGGCTAATCAAGCCTTGTTGTCGCGAGTTTAGGAGGATTTCGGCTTTCTACCATCGTTTCCATCTGACTTCGAAGGATTCTTGGTAAGTAAGCTTCATATTCATGTGATAAAAGCCATGGTTAGGGCTTCATATAAATTCGTTTTGTGACCTACGAATTGGGGGTTTTCTTACCCGAAATTAGGGTGATAAACTCTAGAAATTACTTGTGATTTTGATCGAATATTGTTAGATGTGGATGATGAATTGCATGTTAAGGTTGGAATTAGGGTTCATATTATTTATGAACATAACCTGCGAATTAGAAGCTTGAATGCTCAATTTTTAAGGTTATGAACTTTATTTCGTTGTGCTAGCTTACTTAGATTTATTTTTCAAGAAGTAGTATCTTGCATGATAAGATTTAAATCTAGAACTATTTGATGTAAGGTATGAATATGTGAATTCAAGTTAGATTAAGGGTAAATCACCTAAAAACCTTGTGGAAATAGTTTTATAAATGGTATCCACCATTTGGTGAAGTATGATATCAATTGTATGATTTGGTTTTATCGTGAATCACATGAATACCAATGTCGAACTTGTTATGCAGAAATTGATGACGAAACTTGTTAAATTTCATTCTATTAATAAGAATGGAGTAAACGATGCATAGTATATGATTTTAAAACACATGGTGAGAAATAATGGGACATTATGTCCAAAAGTGGAGTATGTTGCTAAAATGTTGTATGGTCATGAACATGTATCTAGTTGAACCGTGAGTCACTAGAATTATCATGTAAATTGGAATTTTGTGGTTAAGCAATACTTGATAAATTATAACCTTGTATTCGTATGGTTGAAAAGGAAAGTGATGAAAGTGGAGTTCATGGCATGTTATGTGACTTTTAGAAGTAAATAAATTGACATGGTTGTGTGATGAATTACTATGTATGTATGATTATAGCCGAATGATCATGGTTGAGGAAAACCTTGATCTTAAGAGGTTGGATAATTAATATCTTGAATTACGTGCGTTGGAAGTTATATGCTAACTTTCAAATGTACAAGTTGAATTTAGGTAAAGCAAGGTTTGTGGAGTGCAGGGTAGCTGTATGTTTGGGTGTTTAACCTGCATGAGGATCTATTAAAGGGCTGGCTCACGGAGTCAAAGATTAGGGTTCTACAGGTCAAGGCCATAAGATCACATGAGCCAAAGGTGAGTAACCTAACTTGTACTTTAGAGTATGACGTATGGCAGGTTTATCCTGACTCAAGTATAGTTCTTATCCCCTTATTCATGATGTAAGTTGTTGAAAAATCTAAATAGTTGAGTTGAATTATCATAGGAGAATGCAAGATCAAAGATGAGAAAGTATGAGATAAAAATCGAAACGTTGGGTATGATGTATGGTTATGTCCATAAGCTAATCAAAAGGGGGGGGGGGGGGGGGGAATGGGCTCTTGGGAGCTAAAAAGACTTACCATGAAATAGTAGTATTGATTGGGTAAGTTGGTGATATGTGGGTTAATACCTATGGGATGGTTCGCTCCTAATAGATATTATAAATTACTAACGAGGTGATAGAGTTGTAAAGCAAGATTGGATAGTGTTATTCTAAAAGTGGTGATATGGGTGAAAACATTCTTTCCTTGTTAAAACCAATTACGAGATGAAGTTGTCATGGTAACTGTATGATATGCTTGTGTGTAGATGGTAGCTATGAGTTACCAGCTCCTGAACGCATTGTAGTAATTCTTAGTAAGAAAATGAGTTTGGTGATTCATCTGGCATGGTAGCATACGCACGGGTGTGTGTAGGCTACCAATGTTGAATATAATTCGGTTATATCTTGTGGTACTTTTAATGTGATGATGAGCAGGACATGGAAATCATTCCTTATTTTTCTACTAAGTGGTATGTGACTTGGAGGAGGTAACCTGAGGTATTTCGATGCCTTATTGCTTCTATTTCTAGTTGTTGGAATTATCCTAAACAAGTGACTTAAGTAAGTTGGTATTACTTGAGAAGTATGATATGTTTATGAGTTACACTTTGTTAAATGTGTAACTAGTGTAACTAATGTAACATTGTGTGGTGTGTTCCCTGTAGCTTAAACATGATTTCAAGTGGATGTACATAGTAAACCAGTGGTGATCCTTAATGGGTCAAAACAATATCTGGATATGCTAACCATTATACATGGTGTTGTTATTATTGGTAATGAACAGGTGGATCATATGTTAGACGAGTGGTGTGAAGGAACTACGGATATCTATTAATCCTTGTGTGTTGAATTTGCCAGGCACTCTGAATGATGGCATGGGATGAGACATAGCATTGTCATGTTCTGTGGCATGAATATATGTGTTAATGATTTAATTTTTGGGTTCTCGCTTAGCTTGGCTAACTTATCTGGTGTGAACCATGTAGGTAATGAATGTGATGACCTGGACGTGATGCGGCCAAGCCTCATGAGTCTTGGTGATGAATTGGAACGGGGTGAAAGAAATGGAATATGTTACAATTTAAAGATTCGTGGGTCGAGGCTCGTGGAATCAAGTCTTAGGAACGGGTCAACAAGGTGGAGTTTAAAGTCGCACATTGATCATGTGGACTTTTAATGGGTCATGTTAACCCTTTTGGTTGTGTTTTGGAGTTAAGCTCCATAAGTTGCTTGGTTGTTCGATTTCGTGATTACTTGGTCATTTTTGGTCATTAGTGTTGAAATTATGTTATGTTGATAAAACAGGCTGACCTTCGTAAGGATCATTGAACTTACGAATAGGTCATGTCGAAATTTTGATTGAAAGTTTCAGTTAAAGAGTATCTAGACCGATGGACTTTATTATATTTATGTTTCGTACTTTAAACCTTGTTGGGAAACAAATAGAAAAAAAATGGGTCTATCTTCCGCAAAAGTCGTAATAATCTGAATAATGGGTAACGGGCGTTACAGATTTAAATCTTGTAATGGATATTACATCTTTATTTTTCCAATGTGATTCTAAAAATTATGTCATGTGATGGATGGATGCATGAATAATTGTTTAGTGCTTAATAAAATTAATATTGGATATATTAATTATTGGATTGTATGCGTGCTAACGTACATAATGAAATTAACATTGGGTATATTAATCATGGAAATGTTTGTATGACAAACAAAATCATGGCTAAACACCTCACACCAGCTGAGATCCAAGCTTTGATAAACGAAAACGTTACGGCAGCACTCGCTGCGACTCAAGCGCAAGGGAACAACAACGGTGGTCAGTAAAAAGAGACGAAAAATTAACGACATTTTTTTTCTCTCACTCTAAAAAATCATTCTCTAAAATAATTTTAGGAAACAAATCCAGGCCCAACTCGGTGCACCCTCAAAACTTACATGGATTGAAAGCCGCTCACATTCAAGGGTGATGAAGGAGTCGTGGATCTCCTGTGATGGCTCGAGAAATCGGAAAAGGGTATTCTCAATGTGTAACTGCCCACTTGCGAGTCGGGTCAATTTCGCAACCGCTACACTCGAGGGAGCTGCCCTCACTTGGTGGAACGCACAAATCCAAATGTTAGGGCTCGACGCAGCGAATGCTATGACTTGGCAGGAATTCAAGGATGCCATGATGGAGGAGTATTGTCCTCGCGACCAGGTCAAAAGGTTGGAAGGTGAGTTTCAGAACTTAAAAATGGTAAGTTCTGAGGTTGAAGAGTACACCGCTCGCTACCATGTGTACGCGGTGCTGTGTCCTACGATGGTAGATGCTGACTTCAAAAGGATTGAAAGGTACATGGATGGGTTAGCTCCACAGATCAAGGGGATGGTTACTGCCTCAAACCCTGCAAATGTGCAGAATGCTATCAGGTTGGCCCATAAGCTGACTGACCAGGCCATAGAGCAAGGAACTTTGACACCCAGGAAGGTCCCCAAAACTGCCCTAGACGGGAAAAGAAAGAGAGAAGATGAATCCAACAACAACAAAAATGGTAGTGGAAACAACAATGGGAGACCCTCCCACACTCACAATCAAAACAAGAGGTACAACAATTCTAGGGGTGACTATAACAACAGTCACCAACAGAGGGGGGCGGTAACCAGAACCGCCAAGGTGGTAGCAACCAGAATCACAATGGGTACAAGGGACGAGCACCGTTCTGCAATCGGTGCAACCAATACCACAACGGGGCATGCAAGAAACTCACTTGTGAGCGTTGTGGCAAAGGAGGCCATGAGACTAAGAACTGTTGAGGTGAACTACAAAATCGTACTAATCAGAATCAGAACCAGAACCGGAGGCAGAATGATGAAGGCCCTAGGGGGTGTTATGAATGTGGAAAACCAAGGCACTTAAAGAGGGACTGTCCACAGCTTCGAAGGAACAATAACAACAATGCTGGCAACAACAACAACCACCGTAACAACAATAACAACGGTGGTGATGGGGGTAGAAATGGTGGAGATGGCGCCAAAGGGCGAGCTTTCGTTATGGGTTCAGGTGAGGCAAGAAACGATGCCAACGTCATTACCGGTAAGTTTCTTCTAAACAACTACTTCGCAAATGTCTTATTTGATACTGGTGCTGAGAAAAGTTTTATCTCGACTAAGTTCTGTAAGTTGATTAAGGCTACCCAAACTCCACTTAAAGCTAGGTACACGGTTGAATTAGCAGATGGTAAGCTTCTTGACACCACTCACTTAGTTGAAGGCTGCACATTAGAACTACCTGGTCATAAACTAAGTATAGACCTTATGCATGTTACCATCGGTAGTTTCGACGTAATAGTAGGCATGGACTGGCTATCCAAACATCAGACGGAAATTATTTGTCAAGAAAAGGTCATACAAGTACCTGTAGCCGGAGGAGAAGTACTCTCGATTCAGGGCGAAAAGGGAGGTGCTGTCTCCGGAATCATATCATACCTTAAAGCGCAGAAGTGTCTTCGGAAAGGACACGTAGCAATCCTGGCCACAGTTACGGACCAAACCAGGGTGGAGAGAAAAATCGAAGACTTCCCATTCGTACGCGATTGCCCGGAGGTATTTCCTGAGGAATTACCTGGCCTTCCTCCGCATCGGCAAGAAGAATTTGGGATTGGCTTTGCTCCGGGAGCAGCTCCGATCGCGCGTGCACCATATCGTCTAGCGGTGAACGAATTGAATGAGCTATCTACACAACTACAAGAACTGCTAGATAAGGGTTTTTATTAGACCTAGCTCGTCTCCATGGGGAGCACCGGTATTGTTCATCAAAAAGAAGGATGACACATTCAGGATGTGTATTGATTACCATGAACTCAACAAAGTCACTATAAAAAATTGATACACGAATAGACGATCTCTTTGACCAGCTTCAAGGATCTAGTTACTATTCCAAGATTGATTTAAGGTCTGGTTACCACCAGCTTCGAGTCCGTGAGGAGGACATCGAAAAGACAGCCTTCAGAACATGCTACGGTCATTATGAATTCTTGGTCATGCCTTTTGGGTTGACAAATGCACCAGCTGTGTTCATGGATCTCATGAACCGTGTGTGCAAGCCTTATCTGGATAAGTTCGTCATAGTATTTATCGACGACATCCTCATCTACTCCAAGACAAAGGAAAAACACGAGGAACATCTGCGGTTAATCTTAGAATTGTTAAGGAAAGAACAACTCTATGCGAAATTCTCTAAGTGCGATTTTTGGATCCGAGAGGTTCAATTTCTGGGTCACATCGTCAACGAACAAGGTATCCACGTTGACCCAGCCAAGGTCGAAGCCATTAAAAATTGGTCTACCCCTAGAGCACCTACGGAAATTCGCCAATTCCTATGTTTAGCGGGTTACTACCGCTGTTTTATAAAGGGATTTTCTTAGTAGCTCAACCATTGACCGCTCTTACGCACAAAGGAGTTCAGTACAGATGGGGTGACAAGGAAGAGACAGCCTTCCAAACTCTGAAAGAGAAACTTTGTACTGCACCTATATTATCTTTACCTGATGGGATTGACGACTTTGAGGTCTATTGTGACGCGTCAATCCAGGGACTCGGATGTGTTTTAATGCAAAGAGGTAAAGTCATCGCATACGGGTCAAGGCAATTAAAGTCTCATGAGAAGAATTATACAACTCACGACTTAGAGTTGGGCGCTGTTGTATTTGCCTTGAAATTTTGGAGACACTACTTATATGGAACCAAGTGTACGATATTCACTGATCACAAGAGTCTCCAGCACATATTCGAACAGAATGAACTCAACATGAGGCAACGTAGGTGGGTTGAATTGCTAAACGATTATGATCTTGCAATAAAGTACCATCCAGGCAAGGCCAACGTCGTTGCCGATTCCTTGAGTAGAAAAGAACATGTCAAGCCTAGAAGAGTTCGAGCTCTCCAGTTAACGATCCATACGGGGCTACCGGATAGACTCCGGGATGCTCAGAAAGAGGCCCTAAAGGAGGAAAATTTTGGGTCTGAATCATTACGTGACGTCGATGGAACTTCTGAAGTTAAGTCCGATGGACTTCGTTATTATAAGGATCGTATATGGGTACCTTTCCATGGAAATCTTAGAGAACTGGTGATGGACGAGGCTCACAAGTCTCGCTATTCGATCCATCCAGGTTCAGACAAAATGTACCAAGATCTAAAGGGGTTATATTGGTGGCCCAATATGAAAGCTGACATCATTAGATATGTTAGCAAGTGCTTGACGTGCGCAATGGTCAAAACAGAACATCGAAAGCCAGCAGGATTACTACAACAACCTAAAATCCCTAAATGGAAATGGGAGGAAATCTCGATGGATTTTATCACGGGATTGCCCCGTTCTTCTGGCGGTAACGATATGATTTGGGTTATCGTTGATCGGTTAACAAAATCCGCCCATTTCCTAGCTATCAAGGAAAGTGACAAAACAGACAAACTTGCAAAAATTTACCTCAAGGAGATTGTCAAGTTTCATGGAGTGCCTTTATCCATTATCTCTGGCCGAGACCCTTGATTTACTTCAAATTTTTGGATATCCATACAAGAGGCGATGGGCACTCGCTTAGATATGAGTACCGCGTATCATCCTCAAACAGATGGACAGACTGAACGTACAATCCAAACTCTCGAGGATATGCTTAGAGCATGTGTGTTCGACTTCGGGAAAAATTGGGAAACTCATTTACCACTGGTAGAATTCTCCTACAACAACAGCTACCATACCAGTATTGGAGCCGCTCCATTTGAGGCTCTTTATGGATGAAAGTGCAGATCGCCGGTCTGTTGGGCTGAGGTCGGTAAGAGCCAACTCACTGGACCTGAACTAGTGCACGAAACCACGAAGAGAATCATGCAAATCAGAAACCGCATGAAAGCGGCAAGAGATAGACAAAAGAGTTATGCAGATAAACGCCGAGGGCCTTTAGAATTTAAAGTCGGCGACAAAGTACTACTGAAAGTCTCGCCTTGGAAAGGCGTCGTACGCTTTGGAAAGCGCGGGAAGTTGAATCCCCGTTATGTGGGACCATTCGAGATCACCGAAAGCATTGGTCCGGTGGCTTATTGTTTAAATCTACCTCCTGAATTGGATGGAGTACATAACGTGTTTCACGTTTCGAACTTGAGAAAGTGTTTAGCTGATGACACTCTTATAGTTCCATTAGAAGAACTACAAATCGATGAACAGCTGCGATTTATCAAACAACCCGTGGGAATCATGGGACGTGAGGAGAAAACACTGAACGTAGTATAATTCCCATCGTCAAAGTGAGATGGAAATCTAAGCGTGGACCAGATTTCACGTGGGAACGTGAAGATCAGATGAGAAAGAAATATCCTCACCTATTTGATCAAGCGTAAACATCTAATTAAGATATGAGTTAAATTTTGGGACAAAATTTCCTTAACAAGGGGATGATGTAGCAACCCTAAAATTTATCTTTTCATTCAAAAGAAACTGTAGCAACTTAAGACAATTTTCGGGACGAAAATTCCTTAACAAGGGGATGATGTGACAACCGGCAATTTCCCAGGTTAACCCCGTTAATAACTTGTGTTATATTTCGATAACGTCCGTTACCTCAGTTAACTAGAATAGTCGCACGAACGTTGCACATGAGTCTAGACGTCGGTTAACTTACTTGGATAAATATAATTTATAATTTTATGTAAATTATATTTATGAATTCATGGAAACGTTTTGTCATTTTATGTGGCAATTATATTTATTATTTTTACGTGGTATATATGTATATATATACGCACGTCGTTTTATGATGTTATGTGACGATGTGTTGCGCAATAATACGAAACGTTTTCATAATTCTATATGAATTTAAAAACATTAGTTATGGGATTATAACTATGATTTTATGTGAAATGTATATAGGTTATACTTTTATAAATTTTGTCCGTTAAATATGTTCTGGCATACACTCGAGTATTCACCGTCAAGTTATCTTCGTTAGCTTTTAAACCAAATTCTAAACTTGGAGGATTAACCTTGCCATTTCTGAAACTTGGTAGCTCATGTTGTAAGTGCACAAGGGCCTTTCTTGCCAACATGGCAAACTCAATTTCAAGGTTTAATGAAACTGTTGTTTCTGCATCGTTTCTTTTCCCGTAACCGAGCTCGTGAATGCTCACTTCAATCAATCCGATCAGTTACGGGCGTTCAAAGGTCCTTCTCAATTCAAATCATCATTTAGGGTCTCAATCATTGTTCACAAACAAAGAAAAGGAATCAAAACTCTCTCGAGCTCTCTCTCCCTTTTTCTCTCGTTTTTTAGTTTTTCCGGTGAACTCGAATTTCCGGCCAAAATACCCACTGAATCAACACCATTTAACACCCTTTGAGATCCTCTTTCGTCACTGAGCAACCAGGAGAAGTCAGATTCGAGTTTCGTTACGGTGCTCAGTGTTCGCGTTCAAGATACGGGTTGTATTTCGGCTTCAGAAACTCACATTTTCCCGTATTCGATTCAAGGTGCTCGGTAGTTACGCAAGACTCGGAGTCTTACTAAATTGTAGCAGTGCACCCTAAGGTGAGTTTCACAACCTTTACGTTACGTCCGGTTTTGGACGATAACACACGCAAACACGTTACACCCGGGTCAGGGTGATAACACGACAACGTTTATGTATGATTAAAGTAGAAATCCAACATATATCACATGTTCACGTAAAATGCTTATCTTTAAAAGTCCTTACTTATCGAACCGTTAATAGTTTATAGCGAGGGGATATTGGGTAGTACTACTGGGGTCTGACAAACCCCACTCAGCGGGCACGAGATGCACCACCCGACTGGCGGTCGGACTGAGGACAATGTCAGCCTAAACTTACCGTGATCGAGTAGACACGGGGAAGGCAAACCACGTAAGGAATTATTCCTACAACTTATTGGTCAGCTTCGGTTGCGAACGTTTTAGTGACATGAACTTAGGCTCGCTACCTACGATATGGATTGTACTGTTAATATACATGCTTATATACGAATAAAAACTGTTGTATTCGTACTGCATAACTATACTAGTTATACTTATGTGCTTATGTGAACTCACCAACATTGGTTGACACTTGCTCTTATGCATGCTTTGCAGGACGATAGGAGAATCTGATTTTTGGGCACGTACGTTGGCTAAAACCTTTTATTTTGGGAATTGGTTTGCAAAAATCTTTTCAACTTGAACTGGTATTTACTTATCGGGCGCTTGCTTGCGCAACTTGACTTTTATGAGCTTCCGCTAAACTTTAACTCTGGTTTGATATTTCCCGTTTGGAAATATATTTACAATTTGAACCCTTAACTTGTGTTTGATGTAACTAATGACTCGGGTCCTGGTCTGGTTCACACCCCACACGGTAAAACTCCGTTAGTGGAAATTGGGGGTGTGACAGTATACAACAATTAAGCCCTAGGGGAGGTTGGAGATAACCTCCCCTCTCAACACACACATAGATCACAAAGTCCAGATCAAAAACTTTTCAAAAACACAAAGTGAAAACTATTTATACTTCTTGAAGACCCACAAAGTGGAGACTACACGAACTGACACGAACTGAACCGAACTGAACCGAAGTGGCAATTCGTGCCTCACTTTGTTCCACCTCGTGGCTCACTTCTTATCCAATTCGCGTCCCTGCGAACTTTAACCTGTTTTGACAATTCGAACAGTTCGAGCACACAAAGTTCATGTTCTAACAAGGACACAATACTATTGGGTTATAAAACACTATGGACTAGCTATCCAAGGGTATATAATATGCTTAACGGATTTGATCACGCTTTTGGGTTAGGTCCTATCGGGACTAACCGATTAACTTACTGATTTTAGATAAATGTTCATTTATCTTATCTTATTTAAACTTTGTGAACTTACCAACCCTGTGTTGACACTTTAGCATTTTTCTTCTCAGGTCCTTAGGAGCACGCTCAGGAGCACGTTTAGGAGTTCATGGTTTATCTCATAAAAAGCTTTCGTGTGTTCTCTGTTACTTGTGTGGATAAGTCCTATGTTATAGAGTATATAAAATTCGGTCATAGGGATCAATTTCTAGTCGTATAGCTTCATAATAATTCTGTAAACCTTCCGCATAATTTCCTTCGGATTGAGCTGACATCCGTTACGGTGATTCATTAAACTGTGAAACATTACCCTACCATAATGTAATGTGCTTCCAATGCCAATAAAAAGTAACCCATCCAATTGTATTTAACATCCAAAAAACTGCCAAATAAAATGCGTCCCAAGCCGAAATATCACAAGTACCGCCTCGTCCTGTGCCATCGCACGGAAAACTATAACCAAAATCCTTTTTATCTGGCATTAACTTGGAACCACGTGCATCTAACGCACCTTTTACTAAGATCAACATAGTTAACCCCATCATAAGGCTTTCTTTACTACGCCTTCCTTGCTTGACAGTTTTCTTTCTTTGTAGAAGAAAGAAAATATAGATAGATCTTTGAAGGGGTCGTACGATCGATTGCTTTTTCACTGCCGGGCAGGCATAACTAGTAACTTTACTCTTTCTAAATCCCACCCCGACCCCTTAGATGAGGCAAAGGCCGGAGCTGCTACAATAGCAAAAGCGGGAGCTGGAGGAAATAAGACTGATAGATGGACGTGATAAAGCTCTTTTATCATTTTGGTCTGGTATATGGGCGGGAGGAGAATATGCATTGTTTGTTATAAACAATTCTAAACTTTTGGCGTCGCTGTCGCAAAACAATTATAACTCGCTATTTAGTATTATGCTTCTGCTACTCTGAAAACATCATGTCCTACTCGTGGACTATCAAACTATGGTTTTAAATGCTTTATACTTTCATATAGACAGTTCTGTGTGCTTGATGACCGAGATCCTGGCCGGTCAGTCCTCTAATGCGGTGATACTCCGCAAGTGGATTTTAGGGGTGTGACAATGGGTCAAGGCCATGGTCTTTGAATTATCCATTGAATTTGCAATTGAATAATGGAATGAAGTCATGAAAAGGTCGATATTCTCAATAGAGGTTTAATAGGTCGAAAATTCAACTGAAATACATCAATTTGAGAGTTAAACTGAGAAAATCATAAGACAAGTTACTGACCTGACGGTCTCACTTGTCGCGACATGGAAGGCATATGTCCTTCGCGTGTCACGTCGATCAAGTCAACAGACTTGGTCAACAAGCTCGTCGCATGTCATGACAAGTGGATGAGTCCTCCTTTGCGTGTTGCGAGGGTGTGGGTTTCCAGAAATTAAAATATTATCATTTTAGAACCCGAACTTTTTGAAAACTACATTTGTTCCCAATCGTGTACGTAACTAGTGTTGCTCGCAATTGTCATACGCGTATAGCATGCACATGTTTCGATTTATCATGAATGTGAAAACATGTAACAATTGAAGTTCGAATCACGATTAACAAATGTAAACATAAAGTGATATCACCAAAACGTTTGTTGATAAAATCTTGAAACACACAACAAGATGAAAAGAAAAACCCAACTTTATTGATAGAATACTTAGAATTACATGAAATTGAAATACGAATCGGGTACAATGAATATGGATAGGCCGACAATGTTACACAAACAACCAAAGAATCATGGGCCTATGGCCTCATATCTATTAATAAAGTGAGAGTATCGAGTGATCGTCGGCTACTCAACAATGCTCAAAGACAGAAATGACAAAGCACAATAGCAAAACATGGCAAGATTCGTGACATTAGAGAAGACCGGAACCCTAAACAATCACTGCCAACATAAACTACAAAGGAAGAACAGTAGCAGCCAACAAATCTCAATACCTATACCCACTTCGTTGCTGGGTCGCACGGCGGAACCTAGGCCACATCTAGATTTTGATGGTAAAAGCTTCAGAGAGAGGAATCTAAACCCTAATACAATATTTTAGCAAAAAGGACAACCTAGAATTATTAAGGATGACGGTCTACGCGAAAGTCCTCGCCTTAACATGTCACACCCCAACCGAAGACGGAATATGTCGGGGTGCAATGATTTTCCAGATGCTCATCACAGCTAATTAAAGTTGTAATACTTAAACATGCCCCTTTTTCATTAATTGATTGAAGATATCATACAATAATTTAAACATACTTACATATAAAAACTGATTTAATGCATTTCATCTAGGTTTAGCAATCCTAGCGTGATTACAAGATAGCTCAAGTATAGGTTCCTGCAACATGTTTAAGATAAAGTGTCAACTACAAAAGTAGTTGGTGAGTAACCACAAGTTTAAATAATATATATTTTCAACACAAGCGGTATATGTAAAACGAGATACATTCATATATGTAGTCAAACAACTAATGAACTAAAGTAAATAGTGCATTAACCCTGGACAACTAGGCTTCCAATCACCCTATTGAAACCAATATCCAATTAACAGGTGGGTTGTCAATCCAATAGATCTATTATTGTAACCTTGGCTCGGTGTGTTAATGAGTACGCTTCGAGTAGGATAGAGTGTACAACCATCCATAATAATCCACACAAATCTAACATATATAGAATTTATCCAATCAACATATAATCGCGTTTTTGTTTTAGAGAAATGATTTTGAGTAGAGATATATGTTACATCCCAAAAAGTTTAAAGATAAAGTGACTATGATTTCTCACAACCCGGATCATCATTCGAATGAATCATTATTCGAATATAACATAAATTATATATTGAGTCATAACCAGCAATATTAAAAGAGAGGGGTCGTGAATACTCACAACGTGAATCATAATTCGAATGAATCACCATTCGAATGATAATGATAATATGAGTTGATCGTTTAGACACGTTCCACAATATTAAAAGAAGGAAATATGAATACTCAAAATGCGAATCATCATTCGAATGAATCACCATTTGAATGATAATACGTGTTGATCATTTAGACACATTCCACAATATTAAAAGAGGGGGTTTATGTATACTCTCTTGATGACTAGATTGGAAATGAGAGATAGAACCAACTGCGAGAGATAATAAACCTGGAGGTTATCCCAATGAAACGAACAGGCTAAATGAATACGGGAACTCATAATGATTAAAGTTCTAAGGACACGAGGAACTTAAGGAGAGTTAGGTTCTATTTGTTTAAAAAGATCATTTTACCCTTTTCAGTTAGGTCCTATAAGTAAATGCTCACTCCGGGATCGCTAGTGAATGTGCCAGGTCCCAATTGGGATTTATGCGATACAGCACTATGCCAAAAACCCCAGTGTACAGGCGCTTACCCTTTCGGGCCGCACGAACTTCTAAGTACCTGAATAACTCGGTGATGTGTTAGTGATTTGTAGTGTGTTAACATTCTTAATTTCCCGTTTTTATGGTTTATATTCAGTCGGGAACATATCACTTTGTATAGTTTCGTTTGTTTCAGGTTTGTACGTTAACGTGATTAAATCGGTTGAATTGAAGTATTGAAGTTTTGGAAGAATGTTGGTTTTGAAGTAAGATCGTGTCGCGTGGGTTGAGGCTTGCTCCTCGCGACACGACGCGTGTTGATGTTGAAGGCCCCGACTATTTTGGCGAGATCGTGTCGCGAGCCTTTGGAAGAGAGATTGTCGCGCCACGATATGGGTGCTATGTCGGCCAAAAATTAGGGTTTGGCTATTTAAGCCAATGTGAGGCCAACCATTCGGATCTTCTGCCTTTTTTGACGACCTTGGAGTGCTGGTTATGGATTCCAGGAGATTTCCAGGCCTTTGGTGAAGAATTCCAAGCATTTGACAAGCATTCTAACGGCGTTTTCGTTGATTTCCGTGTTTTTGATTGTTGCCATGTCCGGCTAATTTTCTTGTAATCACTTTGGGTGAAGGTTAGTGTTTTACTGATTTCAAATTAGGGTTTGTGACAGTAGATGAATTCTTGACGTGTGACAATCAGCAATTCAATGTTTATTTGTTCAATTGTGTCTGATTGATTGTTATTGTTCGTACCCCCCGCTCCCGGACTACCTTAATTGCATAGCTCTAGGACTATACTAAGTACGTTCGTAACAAGTGATTAGTTAGGTTGAGTGAATTTTAGCACATACATGTCTACGTGGTTTCTAGGTTAAATTCCCGAAGTGCGAAATCAGTAATTCACGAAACCGGATCATAAAGTGGTTACCTTTGGTTCATATAAGTTAAAGTCAACATTTGCTAGCATAATTTAGTTTTAGTAATTTAGTGTTAAATTAACCAATCCAATTTTACAGCTAAGAGGCAAATTTCCAATTTTCTTGCAATTTAGGTTAAAGTAATTTAGGTTAATTTAGCTATAATTTAGTCAATTAACAAGTGACCACTAATTCCCTTGGTTCGATACCCCGACTTCCACTACTGCAAATCTTAATTCGTTGGGGATTTGTAACGGTCTCGACAAATCGTTATCACTCGGTATATATATAAATATATAAATATATATATATATATATATATATATATATATATATGTTCTAATACCAAAAAACAAGTCCCAATACCTCCCGTTTTGTTTAATATTAAATATTCATATTTCTAAACCCTACTTTTGACGTATTTATTAAATTAATATCAAAACCTCTTATAAAATGAAATAAACTTAGGGCTTTTGTTTATAATATCGTATTATAATATACCTTAAAATATGAAGCCCTAATTCAATACCAATTGCTCAATTTTGACAAAATGCCTATACTAAAACCTTAATTTTGACCCGATTATTAAACAAATGCCAAACCTTTAGGAATCAAAAGATTGACTTAGGTGTTCTTTGATATATGTTATAACTAACATCCCTAAAAAATTCAGACACTAATTCCTTCCTGATTACCCAATTTTAGCAAAATATGATCAAGAACCCTAATTCTTATACATTTCTAGAACTCAAATTAAACAATAATATTAATAGAAATTGATTGAGGGGTTTTGAAGAGCATACCAAATGATGGTGGACTGCAGATTTTGAGCTCCTAACTCCTTCTGGACTAATCGAATTTTGCCGACAAGGAACTGAGGTGGTTTGGGGTTTTCTAATGCTTGATTCACGAAATTGGTAAGTACAAACTTATAAATCAAGGCCCTAATTATAGTGTTTTGGGACGTAAACTGGTAGAGACACGATAGGGGCTGAGTAATTGAAGAAAAATGACACATAGGGGTCCAAATCGTGAGCAACAAGGGTGAGGATGTGGAAGAATCACGCCTGCAGAAGGTTTCATGCATTACAATGGTTATGGCTCGGGTCTTCGCGACTTGCGACGTACTTTGCCATTTTGGCAGTTTTACTCCCTCAAATTTTATTTTTGCATTTTAACCCTTAAACTTTTATGGATTGACATTTTGGCCCCTAAAATATTCTAGGATCTATTCTATGATTTCTAACCTCGGGAAAATTTATAGAATATTACGAGACCCTTGGTTATTACCGAATCGCGCAAAAATGAACTTTTGTTTATTTGTATTTTAATTAAATCAATTTCTATATAAATTAACCAATTGAATTTTTATCCTTATAAAATGATTATAGGATATTCCAAATTGTATATTTTGAGATAAAAACCTCAAGATTCCCGATAATAGATAAAGCGAATACCAAAATCGTGTAAAAACTGAAAATCGTTTTATTATTTTTTTTAAGTAAATTGTTTAACCCAAAAATTTACCAATTCATTATTTTTTTTTTCAAACATCATTTAAATGTATAATTTGAAAATTTTCTTCCGGTAATCACTAAACCAAAATTCGATTCGCGCAACAAGTTCAAATTTAGGTCAGGTTTTATAAAAGGGCCGGACACGGATGTTACATAACACACTGATTATGGTCGTGGAGTAGCTCAGGACACATCGGAGGGACCAAGAAACTAGAGAGAACGCAACCTGGAATATGAGATAAAGCAGAGATAAGAAAATACAAGTGAGAGAGAGATTGTATAAGAATATAAGCTACAATAGAAGCTTGTAGAAGCTTGTTGTTAAAAAGAGGTGGGTGTGCTCTAAATGTCACCTCGTATGCGTGCGGAAGCAGATCAAAGCCTTTTTGCACCTATTTAGTATAACAAACAAACACCCATAATGATCGTCGATAGTGTAGAGATGTGGATGATAATGAGGACGATAAGCATAGATATGAAGAACATGATGAAAAAGTGATAGTAGGATTATATTGATAACCGAATGATTACGTAATACCTAGCCCACTCATACTAGGGTCTCAAGAACAAGAGTGTTCTTGAGCCCTTACAACTTCAAAGAACTATGATAACCTCTCAGACTCTCATATGTGCATCATGACCCATCATGGGATATATGAATTATATATAGACTAACAAGGACCTACCAAGGGTATAATGGTAAATAGCTAAACTAGTGACAAATAAATAATACAACAATAAAAATAAAGTCACTAGATACGGTCTTCGTTTAGCCAGATTTAGCCAGATATCTCGAGTCTTCATGATCTTTACCGTGTTGCAAGACGTTTTATAATAAGTGGCTCATTGAATAATCACATCTATCCAAATCATAATGTCTCGGTCTCGGAAATCCCAACAATCTCCCCCTATTTGGTAGATGGTATATTCAACACTTGTGACATGGATTCATATATTTCCATCTTCAAGATGATCTTCAAACAGTTTCAAGACTTTCATTTATCCCTTCTCCTTTGCTAAGCTCCCCTATGATCAAGCAATCTGATCCTGCTAGTAGGTGCATAGGGTGCCTTATCAATTTCAACACAGTGACTCTTCTAAGGATTCAATCTACTTGAGTGAGTTAAAATTTTGTTAGATGATACACAAGATAAATGATCAGGATAAATAAGAGAGTTAATCCAATAGTTAAACGAAAGTGAATGTACCTGCCATAATATCAAACCAATGTTATTCAAACAAAAACCACTTCACTTCATATGATCTACTAACCTTGCCTTCGTTGTTACCATCTTCGTGGTTTAAAGACTCTTCAATGATTAGTACATTTTGCTATACTCAAGTTGTACAAAGTCTCATTATGTCATACTCCCCCTAGAGTTTTGCAAACTGATAGCAAAGACAAACATATTCTGAATAGAAGCTTCATCATGTCGAATCGAATCTGAAAAATAAATTCTAAACCAAAGCTTCATCAAGTTTAAACCTACCGTTAAATTTTCCGAATCGGATTTTTGATAAAAAGCAATCCATGATCAGAATTATAATGAAAAATATTGATGAATCTATTTAAAAATTTTAGCAGAAGCATTACCCTTCAAATCGTGACTACAAACTTCAATATTTTCCATCCAATGTTTTTCAAACATAAGCAAAAGAGATGAATAATGGATCTGACCTGACACTTTCTATAAGAATCTGATGGCCTGAAGTAAAATCTGGTAAATGAGAAGTGAGAAGAAGCTATCTTCAGCGAAAATATCGAATAAAAGCTTCATAAACAAGTAGAGGCAGCATCAAACTCAAACCAGTAGCTTGATCAAAGTTCGACAACCTCAAATCTGAGTAGCAAGTTGATCTTATGTTCTGATCAGAACAAAATTCGATGACCAGAACTATCATCGAGGAACTTGAAATGAGTTTTCGGTCAAAACCTCATCGCTAATGGACCGGAATTGAAAAGAAGCGAATTCCGACCACAGCCAACATCATCGACGACCTGTACATGAACATAATGCTTATTATGGTAAGGGTTGTCAACCAGGATAGCCTCCTCACCGGTATAATGTTCACCAAAGTAACTGGATAATCATTCTTGGTAACTTGGTTGCTTAATTTGGTAAGACTGGTCACTGGTTTACTGGTGTAGGGTTCTAACCAGGCTAAGGGTTCACATGGTGAAGAAGGTTATTCCGGAAGAATGATTAACTCGGTTCAAAAGAGAGAGAGGGAAGAGTGACCAGCTCTATAACTTTCTCTTCCACTCTGCAACCTCTGACACAAAGGTGAACAAAAATAGATTTTGTCATCAAGTGTAACCTGACTCGTCGCTTTCATCATCTTTCTTCAACCAACCCTAATTACTGAACCAACCTTCACTCTTGAAGATCATCAACCCAAAACGATGCAAACCCAGATACGAACCAATTTTCATTCTTGCATACAGAACCCTCAACATCCTTCATCGACATCTTCTAATTAACAGAAGGGAAAAACAAGAAAATGACCATTATTGACTTTGAAACTACAGTTTTGACCATTTGAATTCGAATTCTCCAAACTGACCCTCACCAATCCCACGAATACAACTCACCACTTCCGTCTTAAAATTATTTTTGACATTCAATGTCAGCTTGACACGTTTACACTCTGACATACATGGGGCATAATGGACTCCCCCCAAGAACAATCAAAATATGACAGTTGTATTTTCATGCAAGTTAATACTCTTAATTCCGAAGCATCCGAGGCAGACACGTGTCCCCGTATAAAACCCAAATACAATACCGGCTGAATACCTTGTAGCCGGCTAAATTCAGCCGGCTAAGCCTACGACTTAATTTAGTCCGGTGGAGTCTGAATTTAGTCTGGGGGTGGGGGTGCCATCTTCAAGTATACAAGTTACTGTCTTTTGAGTTCCATAAGCTCGAAGCCTCTCTACAAAGATTCTGCTGGATTTAAATGTCGTGTGTTTACGTTGCTGTTTATGTCGGCGGGAGATGGTCAATTAATAACGGTTTGTTTGATTACCAACCTTATGACTGTACTAAACGTTTTTATGCTTTAACTCTGGAATGAGTTTCTTAGAGATGAAGAAATTGATTTCAGAAAAATTTGTCATTAGCAATATATCAAGGATTTATTATAAAATGTCAACTATTACGGATCCTATTGATATATTTGATGATCATGATGTTGAAATATTTTTTAAAATGATACAACTATCCCCTGATGTCGTCTACAAAGTGTATGTTGTTGAGGAACCAGGTGTTGGTTCCTCTACCCCTACTAAAAATCCGAAGGAAATGCCTGATTTAAACAATCAGCTCACTATTGATTTACCAGAATCTTTGAATCTCTGTGAGAAACCAAATAGTGTATTTAAACCCATCCCAATGCACCCTTCCCCTGCACATACTGTCGCCAAAGTTAAGAAACATATATTATCAAATGCACGTGTTTTTGAAGGAGCTATTTTTAGGGATAAGGCTGAGTTGAAGTTACAGGTTGGATTAATGTGTGTTGAAGACTGTTTCCAGATTAAAGTCGTCAAGTCATCTACGAGAAGATACCAAGCTGTTTGTCAATCAACAGGTTGTGAATGGGTTATTCGATCATACAGGTACAGTGAATCACATAAATTTTATGTAAAACATTTCAACAACCATCACACTTACTCTAGGACACAAACATATCCCCATATACGGCAGACTAATAAAAAGGTAGTAGCCCACCTGATCAAAGAAGGTTTGGATATTGGTGGTCGTACCTATCGAGGTAAGGAAATTATCCATGATATTCGTGAAAAGTACAAGATACAGATTAGTTATCGGCAAGCTTGGCGTGGTAAATCATATGCGCTAGAACTCTTGCAAGGAACCAGCGGTGACTCATTCTGTCAGTTACCATATTATTTCTACAACCTAGAATTGTCAAATCCGGGGACCGTCACCGATATAATGGTTGACGATGGAAATAGATTTGAAATGTGTTTTATGGCTATTGGTGTTGCTGTAAGTACATGACTTTTTAATATATTTGTTTCTTATACTTGGTTATTAACTGGGCCTCATTCTTTGCATATTTGTATCAGGTCCAAAGTTACATTAACTGTTTGAGACCTATTATTATTGTTGACGGGGCACATCTAAAGGGTGAATTTAAGGGGAAAATGTTTCTGGCTGTGGCCATGGATGGAAACAACCAGATTTTACCACTTGCATATGGGATTGGTAAAACTGAAAGTGGTGAATCATGGACATGGTTTTTGTCAAAGCTTAAAGAATGTATTGGGAGCCAGGAGCCATTATCAATTGTTTCTGATAGAGCTGCTTCAATATCATTGGGTGTTCAAAACGTATTCCCTCAAGCATTTCACGGCATATGTTGTCGTCATCTATTAATAAATCTAAATCTGGGGAGTTCTAAAGCTGCCAGAAAACACAAAGCAATGTGGTGGAAAGCATGTAAATCCTACAGAATATCTGATTGTGAAGAAAGTTTACGGGAATTATGTGTCGCCGTCCCACATGTCAGGGATATTCTTGAAAATGTTGATATATCGAAGTGGTCTAGAGCTCACTCTTCGGGTGCACGATTCAATATTATGACGACTAACAGTGCTGAATCGATGAACGCCCTATCCGTGAATTCCGGACATCTGCCAATCACCAAACTTCTGAAGTTTTTCCGTGCATCCGTTCAAGAGTGGTATTTTGAACGACGACAAAAAGCAGGTAAATCATTTACAGCATCTATATATTTTGTTAATATATTATCCATTTTTTATCTTTATATTAATTTGCAGCCGAACACCCAAACCAAGTTCTTACAGACTGGGCAACCAAAAAACTCGGTAAAAAGATTCCACATTGTGCAACATGGAAAGTCTCTGGCATTGATCCTACTCATTTCCAAGTAGCCGATAGGTTTAGAACTGGTTTAGTTGATCTGGACGACAGGACATGTTCATGTCGAGTTTGGCAGCTATCTTGTTTACCATGTGGTCATGTTATCGCGGTGTCAAGATTTTTAAAGCAAACTGATGTCAGTAATTTGGCTATGGTTTGGTTTACGAGGGACGTTTACAAACTCACCTACACGCATTCAATAAAACCACTACCTGATGAATCAGAATGGGAGAGGCCCCATCACCTAATTAAGCTCCTACCACCACTCATGAATAAACGCCAATCGGGTCGCCCCCGTGCAAACAAAAGAATTCCATCTCAGGGGGAGGAAATAACTCAAGTATCATGTACGAGGTGTGGTGAAGCAGGTCATCATCGTGACACATGCCAAAATCCAATGCCCTCCCAGGTGTTAAAGCAATCTGACCCTTGTGAAGCACACCAAGGACCAATTATTGTGGAGCAGTCTGATTTTAGAGAGTTTGTATCTACAAACACACATGTTGACCACGTTTACCGACTTGGCGATGATAATTAGTATCTGAATGCAATTGTACTTTTCTTATTTGGTTTGTTACAGACTTATTGTAAGTTTATTGACTTAGACCGGACCTATTAAATGACCATCATCCGGTGGATAGTTCACCCGGATAGAAAGAAGATTTTGTACCGGACGTATACAATGTCCATCAACCGGCGGGTGGTTGACCCGGATTTAAATAAGATTTTAGACCGGAATTATACAATGTCCATCAACCGGCGGATGGTTCACCCGGATAGATAAGTGTGTTATGATGTGCAGTATTATAGAAGAAGAATGATAACTTCAATATATAATTATGGAATGAAAAAAAAAGTAAAATAAAATTACAAATATAAACTAGTAATATTTTTTCAGAAAAGATAACTTCAAATCTCCAGATGCTTGAATGGCTCCGACTATGTTGGTAATCTTGCGCATCTGGTCTATATCAGTTTTCGTAATGTTTGACAAGAATAAAATTACCAAATCTCGAGAAGCACTACTTGGAAGGATGAATAGGCTTTTTTTTATCTCATTCCTTTCTTCGATCATCTCTCGTATATTGTCGAAGGTTCTGTTGAGAATTTCGATCATGTGCTTTTCCTTTTGATAGTCGATCAACAACTCCGTCTTCAACTTTCTTTTCTTGAATAAATCTCCAACAGAGTGGGAAGATGAAGAATCCATCGGCAAGTTTTAGAATATGGGGGGGGGGGGGAAGGGGTAGGTGGATGATTGCTGCGTGAGTTAAACAAAGCGAATCAAACCCTATTTTATAGGGGTGGACACACGGTGGGTAGACGGAACGACATAAATTACATGTGTAACCACGCATCTGTAATTTTATTTATTGTGTAATTAAGAAAATAAATACGTGTTTATAATTTAATAATAGTAATTATGTGTCTCTTCGTTTCCCTCCACCCAGGTATAAGTATGTACTAGTCGGCAGGCCCGTGCGATGCACGGGCGGAATCAATGGTTGCTATTATATAACTGATTGTGATGTACGAGCTTCTTTGGATTTGGGAAAATCTTTAGGTACATGGTTATGGATACTAAATGAGTAAACAGTAGATGTTAATTTATAAAGAACAGCATGTGACAGACGTAAATTAGTAGATCATTTATAGTATGGGCCATGGGTGAAATTTAGCAACATACCATATACATCGTATTAGTATGATCCTGAATGGTTTAAAGTGAGAATTAGATTGTAGGTAAAATAGTTATCTGTTTAGAACCATCATCACTATAGCATTCATAGTTAACTATATGCCCACAAAAGAAAGTTAGAAGTTGTTTTAAGTTTCAGAATGTTGGTTTGGTTAATGACATAAGAAAGCTTAACAGACATAAAACACGGTGGCACCACCTCTATGGGCATGGTCCTTGTCAAGCTCAAACCGTAACAGCTTGTGGCGTGGGAGGCCCGTCAGCTGGAAGAAAAGTGCCCAGTCTCCTCGCATTCTGAGCCGAGGATGCATGCCATCGTGGCCCGTCCAGGCAATCTTGACCGGGAAGTGCACCAGTCCAAACATCAGAATTGCTTCTTTGTCTATGTGGATGTCGTGCTGCCGGAACAGTGCTTTTGGGATTGACTACAAAAGAAAATTATTATTCTAATGTTGAAGCAATTGTTAATGATAATCATGCGTTAAAAAAAACAACAAAGCCGTTTTCTCTTTAGTAAAAGTACCAGTAGGTGAGTATCCATGTTATATGTTGATAGCTGCTTGAAGTAATGTGGAGCGTCATCATTATGGACGTGTGTGGGCATGGACAGTGGACAGCAATGCTCGGGATCTTCATACAGTGCCATACCCCAACTGTGGAACACAGTAACTCCACAATTGTGACCATGGTGGTGGTCACTTCCAGGGTGCGTAAAAACTACCCATTTCCCTGGTTCAATCTTGTTTTCAATATAAAAGAGGGGCCAATTTCGCCCACCAAGTCC